>JBAMJV010009719.1:0-42571 GCA_037951105.1 Echinarachnius parma
CAGCTTATTGTCAAATTCGAAAGAACATACAATTTTAATGACAGAATAAACTTTATTTGATCAAAATCGGTTCAGAAACGGCTGAAATATCCATAAATATATTTGTATTCAAAATGTTATTCACCGGCAATCACCGGGCGATATTTAGACTTTGTAGAAAAATTTCAAAAAATGCTCGAAGACTACTTTGTAAAAAATCAGAATAGGTTTTTAAAAAGTCGTTGATGATATCTCTAATAAATCATTATTTTAACAAACATTAAATGCACAATTTTGTATGAAAAAAGGCTAAAACCAATGATTTTGTTTTAAATATCGCCCTCTTGAGTTGTAACGGCTCTTTTTGAATGATAACAGGGGTTTTACTTAGTCGTTTGTAATTGTGTATACTTTTCGATCATGGTGAAGTTATAACTATTACTTTGTACCGTAATGGTGCCGGTTTTGGTTACTAAAGTCAAGTTTGACCAATACTCAACTATCCCTTTTTACGGTACAAACTAATAGTTATAACTCCGCCATGCTCGAAAGATCAACACAATTACAAACGACTAAGTAAACACCCTGTTATCACTTTTTTTAAAGAGCTGTTACAATTCAAGAGGGCGCTCTCTAAAAACTCATTGGTTTTAGCCATTTTTTCATACATGCTCTTTAAAAACTCATTGGTTTTAGCCATTTCTTCATACAAAATTGTGCATTTGATGTTTTGTTAAAATAATGATTCAATATAGATATCATCAACAACTAATTAAAAACCTATTTAGATTTTTTTCAAAGTAGTATATAAGGCTCAAAACCACTAAATATGCACCATTCGGCGAAATAGGTGTCGCACACATTCTACTTTGAATAAATCAACATATTGACAAGTTTGCATGACTGGCAATCATTAGTAGTTTTTGGTACAATATAATCTATAAATGCTGAAAAATTGAACAATAAAACATCATTATTCAGGAAGTTACAAGCTTTTAAATATGGTAAACATAGCAAAAACCACGTGTCGCAAACCAAAATTTATACATATTTGTCATGTTTTTTAAATGAAAACATGCCCTCTGATGAATGCAATAATTTTACAAATAAAAATTGTCGCAAGGTTTCGTGAAACATACGTTACCGTGACTTATACCCCCCCTTACTTACCTTACCTCTAATTTAATTTCGTGTTTCTTTCGTCCTTAATTAACTTCATACTACCTCACCTTGAAACCATAACAATAGAAATGCTATTTGGATTTGCACTATGAAATAAAGATACAAACGATTGCGTGTTTCTGACCGTATAGATAAGAAAAGTAACCTACGTTACCACCGCTGTCAGAACTAAACAACAAAATGAATACAAGAAAGTTACTAAACATTAACACATGGTACCCTCATCCATGTGAAATAATATTAACTCATCCGCAACTATACATCGTTTGTGAAACTCAGGTAGAACTGAAAATGAAACATGCGTTACCGTAACATACTGAAGAGGAAATACCCTAATCCAGTGAAGATTTTATTTTTTGGTTTTTTTGAGGGTGTCTTCATTTCGGTTTTAGCTGACTGTTTGGTCTGGCAAAGCATTAACCTTTGGTTTTTGTGGGTCCTTTCCGCTGTGAGCTATTATCAGGTGTTGGCGAGTCATAAGCCAGGGGGAAACGCTTTTTCTTACATCTAGTGTTCGATTTAGTAAACAGTTCTACCCTTAATAACATTTTTAATATTTCATAAGGAGCCAGGCTAGAGTCGGTGAGTGTTTGCAAATGAAAAATAGTAACCCCCTTAATTATAAAATATTTTAGTGTCCCAAGATAAAGATCTGTGAGGGTGGATGCCCCATGGAGTGTAAAATGCCACTTTTATTATATAAAATAAAGTAAATAAAACTCATAAAACCTTTCTTTGCACTTGTTTAAGTGTACTCACCTGTGAGAGTGGATGCTCCATAGCGTTTAATATGCTAGTTGAATTATATAAAGTAAACAAACTTATGAAATATTTCCTTGCATTATTAAGTGTTTTTACCTGTGAGGGTGGATTCACCATAGAGTCATTTAATGCTATTGAATTATAAGTTAAAGTCTTAATGTTAGTATGGAACCATTCTGGAAAAGAATAAATTTAGTTTGTGCTCGTTACCAACAATGATTTTTATTAATCTTGTTGGCAACTTAAGAATTCCTTGCAATTTGAGAATTCGGTATCTCATCTCTTAGAATTTTAATATGATCTTTTCCACATTGATTCCATATAAATTTAACATGATAAACAATAACATTATAATTTAAAGAAATGGAATAACAAGATTGTTATCTTTTGCTTACTTTTATTATTCATTATTCAGACGTACATGTAACACCATGACACCTTACCCATGGGTGGTGACCACCGCCATAACTTAGAAATGCATTTAAATATGTCAAGCAAATGGTTATTTAATGGCCCGTTAATAGGAATTTGTTTGTTTATCTTTTAATATTACATTTCATTTTTTTTATATGTCATGAGTCATTTTATACAACAATGACTTATTAAATGTTCTTTAATTGTTATATGTTGTAAATATATATGTAGATAACTTACATAACAGTAAATACTAAATAGCAATGCAATTATAAACATAGGATAATATAGGATAAATAAGTAAGATGCTTTCTTAAATATAGGATACATTGTTTTAATGTCTAGCAAGTCAGGATAGAGATAGATACATTTAAATTAGCCTTGAACCATTAACAAATAGGGACATTAAAATGTCTGAGGCTGTTTTGTTATAAAGAATGTTGGTAGAATGTATAGGCCACACCGACAAAGTGCGTGGGTCTCATAATGGAGCTGTAAAGCATGGAAAATTCCTGTTGAAGGGTAGTGATATGGATACGGTACTTAGAAGAAAGTTACCGGTTGAATAGAGAGAATTTGCAGTGACTGCGATATTGGAATTAGTATAGGAGAATTTAAATTATCTTGAACGATAGAAAGCTTCATTGATTATTTTGATTTTTGTGGATATGTGCTAGACTGAATTTTAGAACAATGTACTCTCTATAAAAGAAAACTACTCCTTACAGAGTATAAAGTAGAATGTAGAACAGTAGAATATATAGTGAAACCCTATTATATTGAGTATATCGGGTCCAGTAAATTAGTGTTGCATAAGCTATTATATTCCAAGACTCGATAAGTACCAATTACACAGGTACATTGTTATTGAGCTCACTTTAAGGTGACCTCACTGTATTATATATGCGATAAGTACCAATTACACAGGTACATTGTTATTGAGTTCACTTTAAGGTGACCTCACTGTATTATATATGTGATAAGTACCAATTACACAGGTACATTGTTATTGAGCTCACTTTAAGGTGACCTCACTGTATTATATATGTGATAAGTACCAATTACACAGGTACATTGTTATTGAGCTCATTTTAAGGCGACCTCACTGCACATATATATGCCTTAATTGAGTCATGAGATCTTATTACCTTTAATTAGTACTTACTATAATGGAGCTCACAAGATAAGTATATCGGGTCCAGTAAATTAGTGTTGCATAAGCTATTATATTCCAAGACTCGATAAGTACCAATTACACAGGTACATTGTTATTGAGCTCACTTTAAGGTGACCTCACTGTATTATATATGCGATAAGTACCAATTACACAGGTACATTGTTATTGAGTTCACTTTAAGGTGACCTCACTGTATTATATATGTGATAAGTACCAATTACACAGGTACATTGTTATTGAGCTCACTTTAAGGTGACCTCACTGTATTATATATGTGATAAGTACCAATTACACAGGTACATTGTTATTGAGCTCATTTTAAGGCGACCTCACTGCACATATATATGCATTAATTGAGTCATGAGATCTTATTACCTTTAATTAGTACTTACTATAATGGAGCTCACCTTAACGAGTCTCCACTGCACTTACATGCAGTTACTGAGTATTTCTCATTACATTAATTCCAAGTACTTATTACATCAAGTACTTATCATATGGAGCTCACCTTAGCGAGACTCCATTGTATATACATGCATTAATTGAGTCATGAGACAGGGTGATTAGTCTGTCTTATTATATTGAATTATTCTAAACTGTTAAGTACTTACTATATCAAGTATATTACTTACTATAATGGAGCTCACCTTAACAAGTCTCCACTGCGCATACATGCAGTTACTGAGTATTTCTTATTACATTAATTCTAAGTACTTATCATATGGAGCTCACCTTAGCGAGACTCTATTGTATATACATGCATTAATTGAGTCATGAGACAGGGTGATTAGTCTGTCTTATTATATTGAATTATTCTAAGTCTGTTAAGTACTTATTACATCAAGTACTTGTTAGTATGGAGCTCACTTTAAGGGGACTTCATTGTAAATACATGTTAGTAATGCTGAATACAAGAACGCTCAAATATATTCAATATAAATATGCAGTTAAAAATGATATAAATTGTTGTTATATGCAAACTGATTTATTGTTGTTGTACAACCAAAGAATTTGTTCACCAATTTACTTTGAATAAAGTTCCTTTGAACTTTAAACTTTATTTCCGGAATCTTGTGGAAATAGATTTATTATTCTGAAGTATTGATGCACACGTGTGATTGTGACGTATGATTAGTGATTTATGAATCTGTAAAGTAACTGTACATATTAGGTGATGTTGATGAATGACTTGAGTAGCAAGTAGCGGTCATGATGATTGCCAAACTAAGAGTAGAGTAATTATGGTATATAATAAAAGTAATGACATAAATTAATAACGATAATCAATAATTATGACCACCTCCACCTTATTAAGTAAGCCACGTTATTTGAATGCGAGCAATGTGTTGAGTGAACTGTGACTGCATGGCAAATTGCATATGATTGCGGTTGGTAGCGCTTCGCTGAGTGTGTGTGTGTGTCTGTTATATGACCCAGCATGTATGACGGGCCAAACATGACATAATTATGTACAACTATACATCTATACATCCACGGTGCAGATGTACGGTTTTGACCAATCAGGGCGCAGGAAACTATACAACTATACAAATGTACAACTATGCAACTATGCAACTATACAGCTATACGAATGGATGTATAGTTTTAACCAATCACAACACAGGAAACTATACAACTATACAACTATACATCCGTTCGATAATTGCATGAGTAGATGTATAGTTGTATAGTTTCGTGTGTTGTGATTGGTTAAAACTATACATCCATTCTATATTTTCTGAGTAGATGTATAGTTGCATAGTTGCACAGTTGCATAGTTGTATAGTTTCCTCACTTTTCTGCGCCCTGATTGGTTAAAACCTTACATCTATACCATGGATGTATAGATGTATAGTTGTACATAATTATGTCATGTTTGGCCCGTCATAAGCATGGCCAGAATTTGCACGTGTGACAAGTGCTTTTCTTCAAGTGCTGTTTGCTATATGGATTTTTACTGTAAGATGTGTCAATAATGTCAAGCTGTCAGAACTGACACAGTTTGTAAACAGGAATTCATATATCAGGGACAGTGCAAGAAAAAAAAACACTTAATTTCCTAGATACGATAGACGAATATGATAACATTTTGTTTCTCTACAATTTCTACTTTTACTTTTACAATGCCAGGCAATCAAAACATTAGTGGTTTTGTCGCTTTTAAAGAAGGCATTCAGCCTGCCTAAAACCATTATTAAAAGCATAAATCAAAGAATAATAGTTTATGACCATTTCACGTAAAATACACTTTATACAATGTATGTTTTAAGAAAGAAAAATGAAATTTACTTTAAAGTGCTAATGGACCATTATTACAAGCTCATATTTGAATAGTTGCAATTCATTCCTTCTTTTTCCAAATAGAGTACTATTTTAATTATTGACATCAACTTATCCTTTTGGTTTGAGTTTGATAGTTGGTTGGACCTAACTGGTAGGTCACAAATTGGGGGCTTGCCTGACATCGTTAAGAACCAGCTACCCATGGCAATGTGTGGCTGTGGCATCACACTTCATTACTCTAGAGCACCGAAGTGTGCCACCAGAGCTATTTACATTTACATTTTACAATTTATTCTGTTTTAATGAATAGTCCTGTAGCAAAATGAATGACTCAAGTGATTAAAATGATATATAGTTGTTTGTAAGCATGCATAACTATATTATAGATAAGGAAATAAGTGAATGTTTTTGTTTTCATGCCAAGAATAACATTATTGATAGGAAAACATACAGAGAGAGTTTCAATTTCTATTACTGCATGGGGTAATTTATACCAAAGATCATTTATTCAGATTTTGATTTGTTGAAATAATTTATGTTCGTATTATAAACAGAAAAGGGAAACAAATTCACATACTGTATATATTTTTTATTTTGTTGGCAAGCTTTGATATAACGTTTTGAGTTAGATGAAATAAAGGACTTAAATTGGCGAGATAATATATGTTTGATTGTCAGGCAATTCAACGAAATTGTTCATAGCAATAAACTCATTATTGATTGCATCTCTTTTGACCTGTTTGATTTCTGTCATACTGGTTTTGGAGTATATGGCATTGTGGACTTTAACATTATTGATTTACGACACTAGAAAGAGAAGGTAAATACACTTATTGACTCTACCCTTGAACCTTGAAACTTGATTATACTCTCCCCAAAGCGTTTTGCTGTCCTGGAGAGGGATGTGCTGTGTTGCGTGCTGTTGCAAAGGTGACGTCATAGTGGTGGTTGCAGTACCCTTTACCTTTTTAGAAAATGAAATTATGGGTTGATTTCATGTCGTTTATCAAAATATAACGATACACACAAAGCATATAGTGTTAAAAAGTAATTCGGGAATTGGAAATGTTTCGTTTTGGAAACACACGTTGGCATTACTAAAATACCCTGGATAAGCGAGGGCATAATGCATGCATTGGGTGTACGAGCACATTTTTGTCGGGGGTGTGGAGGTGTTTTGCCGAATAATTATCCTTTCCGCTGTTTGACCTGAAAAAGGGGGAAAACATGAAACAAAAGATCCTAGCCTCTTTGATGCCCGAACATGTCTTTTGGATAGTTACGTCCGAAAATAACACAAACCGTATTTTTTTTACAAAATTTAAAAAAATGTATTTATGGATAAAATAAATAGTAGGCCTCGAATAGATTATCATTATTGGTTGATGTTTCTTCTCATTTAGTACAAGTTTTTTTTCTCTCTTCGCCATTTTAAAATGGGTTCCCCCGATCACAAAAACATGTAATAGGTGGACATAAATATCGCATTTAGTCTATTCAAGGTAATTTTGTTACAAACATGCATGTTACAAAATATAGAATTACAATTATTCACAATACCAAAGATTTAGTATAAACAAATACCATGTTTGAATCGATGTCATTCGTTAAGTATTTTGGTAATCATAGTTACTCTTATCATATAACTCATAACTTGCCAAGGCTTTTGCAGCTCGATATATGTTACGTGTATTTGTAAGAATACGTTTGATGTAAATGTACATTAAAGGCCCATTGGCGTTAAAGGGGCTGTGTCCCCGAACCGACAAGGCGCCCTTTACATCAACTCAATGAGCAGCGCCATGTATTCGTAACCAGGCGGTTTTGTGCGTGAACGAGCGCGACTCTCGCGCAAATCTCTAGACTAAAGCATACGAAATAAGATATCTACAGCGTGCGCGGCGTACATACTGATGCTATTCTCACAAAGTAGCAAATATGACAATTTGAAATTTGCCGAAAATGATACGAACCGTACGATTACTTTACAATTAATTTGTCAAATTTCTTGCGAATCCTTTATGTTGCGAATCTTAGAAATGTCTTACGACCTCTATACAAATGCCTTCTCATCAATACGAATGGGTTGTGATTGCTAGCAAACATATCGAGAAAACAATGATAATATGCTTTCCTTGCGAATTTAAGGTGCATTTTCATAATATTGGCAACATTGAGCATTCATGAACGACAACGAATGCCTACGAACACCTACGAATGTCTGGCGATCACCTTGCGAACTATTGGAGAATGACATTCGTAATCCCATTCGCAATGATATCCTCCTCTGTGTGAGAGCAGCATAACACAGCGCCTCCATGTGAACACTTTTGAAAGCGCCCTCCTAACACGACGATACATTGAGTTTAACACCCAACTGCGCCTACCCCCCCCCCCCCCCCCAATGGCATTTTTGTCTACATTTGTTTCAAAATTATATGCAAACTTTGATACTTGCATTATGTTTAATAATTATGTTTACATTAGTCGTGTAGATTTTTCTCGGACCTGGACACGTTCTTTAGTCCAACGTTTTTTTTATTGATTCATATTCTAGAAGGGTTAAGAAGAAATTTCAGCTTTGTTGCCACCTTGGCAACATTGGGCAACATTTTGGATAAGCATTATAAAGTTAATTAGCTAATTTGCATATTTGTGAAATAAGGTCAGGGGTCATTTTCTATCCAGGAATAGTACAATATTGATAAAAAGAAGTATTCTAGGGTATTTTGGGGCAAGGATTCCATTTTCGGTGCTCGTTTGTAAGTGGCATATGGGCAACACCCTGAAATCCAAGATGGCTGCCCCTAATTTGCATATTTATGAATATTATTAATTTTCAGTGGCTACAGCCTCTAATAAGCCATAATTACTTATTATTTTCCTCAATCATGATCTAAATGTGTGATAAAGAAAATTTAGATTGGTTGCCACCTCGGCAACATCTAGCAATGCATAAAATTAGCATAATTAGCTATCTTGCCTAATTTGCATATTCCCCCAAATCGAGTATATTGGGAACCCGAAAAGTTAAAATGACAAGTAATACCACTTTTCCAAGGTTTTAGGGGGCAACAAATCCATTCATGATACTTAATTCGACGTATCACCTTGGCAACCCACATGAATCCAAGATGGCCGCCTTTGTCATTTTAAAGTAAATAATGCTATTTGCCACTTTAATGGCATTTATTTTATAAAAGTATGATTTTTTTACTGTAAGCAAACAACTACATTGTGATTCAAGTATTCTAGTTGCTCATTCCAATAATTAAAAGTCCAAACATTATAATATCAATCTAATATAACCGAAATAATATAGTCGTGTGTCATAACATGTGTAATTTGGGGAGCAGCCATCTTGGATTTGAGATGGTTGCCATGGTGATACAGGTATATAAGTATTAAAAATGGATCTGTTGCCCCCCAGAACCTTGGAAAAGTGGTATTACTTGTCTTTTTTACTTTCCGGTTTCCCAATATACTTGATTTGGGGGAATATGCAAATTAGCTAAAATACCTAATTATGCAAATAATATGCATTGCTAGAGGTTGCAACTAATGGCAACTAATCTTTGATATCTTAAAAACATACTTAGAACATAACTGAAAAATAATAATCCGGAATTATTGCTTATTATGGGGCTGTAGCCACTGAAAATCAATAATATTCATAAATATGCAAATTAGGGGCAGCCATCTTGGATTTCAGGGTGTTTCTCATATGGCACTTACAAACGAGCACCGGAAATGGAATCCTTGCCCCAAAATACCCTAGAATACTTCTTTTTATCAATATTGTACTATTCCTAGATAGAAAATGACCCCTGACCTTATTTCACAAATATGCAAATTAGCTAATTAACTTTATAATGCTTATAAAAAAAAGTTGCCCAATGTTGCCAAGGTGGCAACAAAGCTGAAATTTCTTCTTAACCATTCTAGAATATGAATCAATACAAAAAACGTTGGACTAAAGAACGTTTCCAGGTCTAATACACAAAGTATAGGACCGTCTACACGACTACATTCAATTAGCTTGATTTTTATTTCCGAAGCCATATAACGCGTACTCTAAGGAGTTGTATTACGTAAAAAAACAAAACAGTGTTATGACGTTCAAAACAAACAAAGGTTTATTATTAGCACCAGGTAGATGACTTTATAATATTCAGAACGGAGTTAGTTTACATGCATTAGTCCTCCCTATATTACATCGAAGTACAACTGTTCAATTCAGAACAAAATCAATTGATTATTTATTATAAACATCCTACACGGAGGGTGCTTATTGTCTCGAATCTCGAATCGTAACTATCTTTCCAGAAAAGTCCATACGCAAGTCAATATAAATCACAGGCATCACGAGCAAAATGATATAGGTTGTACTTTGAACCACGCCTTGAAAACAAAAATCAATCGGTTTTGTTAAAACATCAGTTTATTTTGAGACAATCCACTGGACGGTTGACGACGGTTGATGACTATGCCGCGCATATAGTGCCATCAAAATTATTATTCATTTTGAGACACAATAAACTTGACGGGATGATTGGCACCCATGCCATAGGGCAGAAACGTGTATGACAGGCATAGCGTGTCAATAAACTTCGTCATAAAATATTCGATTTCATATCATTATGTCTATGCCGCGCATGTGCCATCAAAAATATATATTCATTTTTAGAAACAATAAACTTGACGGGATGATTGGCACCCATGCCATAGGGCAGAAACGTGTATGACAGGCATAGAGTGTCAATAAACTTCGTCATAAAATATTCGATTTCATATCATTATGTCTATGCCGCGCATGTGCCATCAAAAATATATATTCATTTTTAGAAACAATAAACTTGACGGGATGATTGGCACCCATGCCATAGGGCAAAAACGTGTATGACAGGCACAGAGTGTCAATAAACTTCGACATAAAATATTCGATTTCATATCATTATGTCTATGCCGCGCATGTGCCATCAAAAATATATATTCATTTTTAGAAACAATAAACTTGACGGGATGATTGGCACCCATGCCATAGGGCAGAAACGTGTATGACAGGCACAGAGTGTCAATAATCTTCGACATAAAATATTCGATTTCATATCATTATGTCTATGCCGCGCATGTGTCATCAAAAATATATATTCATTTTTAGAAACAATAAACTTGACGGGATGATTGGCACCCATGCCATAGGGCAGAAACGTGTATGACAGGCATACATTGTCAATAAACTTCGACATATTCAAATTTCAAATAACCGAATGCACTTGTTCTGCTCAATGACAGAATCTATTTCCCCCTCGTTTAACCCATGTGTTAACCCATTCACACTGGTCCCGAAAATGCTTAAAATCGGGTCTATGGAAATTATGTATTATGTATTATATCAAAGTCAAAACATATTGTAAGGGAAGTCCATTTTTGTATGTATAAAGAAAATCCTGTTCATTTTGGGATGGATTTTGGACTTTTGATTGGCAACACAGTGTCATAGGGCACAGGCGATTGAAAGTGGTATATGTATTATAAACGTGCCTTATCGGATAGTTGAAAGATGCAGTTTATATTTCGTATAGATATAATTATTTACGTTATAGTATAATGTTATGCCAGTTAGATTAATCGCGTACATTCATGATAAACATTACTCTCCTCAATATTCATGGTATTAAATAAATACCCTGTATTATGTATACTCCGCAAAAAAAGAAACTGGACACTTGTATAAGACCAAATATTTCATATTCATTTACGATCAAATATATGATATTGGATATCAAATTAAAGATAAAATGACCCTCTTCAATATTGGCATGAAATCCAGATAAAATCATGCATGCATGACTTGTCACGGTCAATTAACCACAGCAAGGTCTGTTTTCAAAAATAGCAAAAATGGAACATCCACTCAACCATATAAATGTTGATAAGCATAATCTAAAACGCTATATTCATGACATGGCATAGTTTGTCATTACGAATGTGACCTTTTCTATCTTCATCTCAATAAAAAAAATATAAATAAATAACAATTGTGAACGTTATAGGTTTTATTTTCATCCAAAAGTAACAAAATGGGGAATTCCATGGCAAAGGTTTATTAGTCAAAACCACAGTTTGTGCCCTTATTTCAGCTTGAAAATGGTATAAATTCTTCTTAAGAATTCTACCGTAGTCCAAAGATCTTCAAAACCTGATGTCACCATTGGTCAAACAGTTCGGTAGTCTTTAACATGACATTTCTCTAGGTAACTATGGTTAAAATTGCAGGGGACACATGATACAGACAAGCTTCATGCCTCTAATACAGACCAGTATGATCATGCTCTGATAACCTGGCCCTGTTTTATTGACAAATTTGTATTTCCAGAGTTTGATCATAACAATAAAGTTAAATAATGTCAACATTTACTTGCCCTGCACATCTTGTTTTACGTGAAACGCTTACTATCATTTCAGTCGAATGGTGTGGTCCTCCATTGATTTTGCTATTTTTGAAAACATACCTTGCTATTGTTAATTGACCATGGCATGTCATGCATGAACGACTACACCTTTAATTTATACCCCGCATGTAGAGGACTAAATTCCCTTTAATTTGATATATGATAATGTACACTTTATCGTACATTAATATTACATATTTCAACTTATACAAGTGTCCAGTTTCTTTTTTTTGCGGAGTATATATCGGAGGGGACAATGATTATGAATACCAGATGAGTCACTATACACGTTCTCATAACGCTACATCGTTATTAATATCGTAATATTTATTTGCAGAGCTGTTTTACGACTCGTTTGTTTGTAGAACATTATAATAATTCAAAGTACCATTTTGGCAACCATCGTGTCACCTCAGTTGTACTAATAAAATAGATATTTGTGAAAGGAAAGCCATTAACCGCGGCGTGGCTATGAGATATTGTTATATTCGTATACTATCATACATGTGCATGTACCAGTTAGGTTTCAGTCGTAAATGGATTAATACTAGTACTTCCTTTTTAAAACGATCCTGTTAAAAATAACTCCCCTGTTAAAATAAATCAATGTTTGCATCCATCACGTTATGATTATGATACTTCATTTTAGATGATTATCTCTTAAAGTCACTGCATCTTTGTGAAAAAAAATCGTTCGACC
The DNA here is from genome assembly GCA_037951105.1 of Echinarachnius parma. Lineage (NCBI taxonomy): Eukaryota > Metazoa > Echinodermata > Echinoidea > Clypeasteroida > Echinarachniidae > Echinarachnius > Echinarachnius parma. Next base: position 12,953 of record JBAMJV010009719.1, read on the forward strand.
TTTGACGGATAGCGGTCGAAGAGTTTTTGGATCTTGGATAACCCAACAATCCTGGGAAGAAGTTCTTCAGGCAACCAACGTTAATGATAAGTTGAAAATTTTATTATGCACAGTTCAGGAGCATCTTGATGATAGCCTTCCAGTACGTGAGATCCGTTTCCATGAGGATGATAAACCTTGGATGACATCAGAAATTAAGTCAACAATCAAAAAATCGACAAAGAGCATGGTGCCAAGGCAATAAACCACTTTGGCGTCATTTTAAGAATAAAGTTGCTAAAGCAATAGTATTAGCGAAAAGTAATTATCATAATACTAGGATATGTAATTTAAAGAGAGATGATCCTGCTGGATGGCATAATAAAATAAAAATCCTTACTCAAGGAAGAAAGGAACAGACTACAGTAGACATTCCTGGAATTGACTCTAGTGATCCAAACTGTAATATTGAAATTGCTAACAAAATTAATGAATATTTTATATCTATTGCTGAGGATTTACCTCATTTTGATAGGTCAATCTTACCAGCATATTTGCCATCACCTGTAAAATGTCCTTTCATTGAATGTCAACAAGTTTATAATTTACTTAGTAAAATGAATTTACAAAAATCTAGTGTAACAGGAGATTTGCCAGTAAGAATTATTCGTGAATTTTCTTATGAATTATGTGTACCATTGGCCGATATCCTTAATGTGTTTTTTGGAACTGGTATTATTCCTAATCTTTGGAAGTATGCCCAAATTGTTCCTATACCTAAGAAAAATACACCCACAATTACTGATCTTAGACCAATAGCTTTAACAAGTCACTTTGCTAAAATATGTGAATCCTTTATTGTTAAGTGGCTATTGGAGGATATTGAGGGAAAAATTGATATACATCAATATGGAAATCGGCCAATGGTATCAACTTGTCATTATTTGATTAAATTCTACACCAATTGTATGAAAATGTTGATTCAATCAAGTCTATTTCTACATTAGTTTTAACTGATCTGTCAAAGGCTTTTGATCGAATAGACCATAACATTTTGATAAGAAAATTAATTTACTTGAATATCAGGCCTTGTGTGATATCATTAGTAGTGAAATTTTTACAAAATAGAACCCAATGTGTAAAATATAGAGGTAACATTTCTGACTCACAATTGATTCATACTGGTGTTCCCCAAGGAACTAAACTAGGCCCTGTACTTTTTTTAATAATGATAAACGATGCTTGTAAAGATGAAAGTATATTAAGCAAATAATTACCGTTGGTGAAGGCGATGGGACAATCTATCACTTCCGAGGCGAGCTGGATGTAGCTATCTTTCCGAAGCGAAGCTGAGGAGAGATAGCATATACATTCAGATCGCCGAGGAAGTGATAGTTTGCCATCGCCTGAAACCAAAAGGTAATTATTTGCTTTATATTCCACATCGAACTTAGATCTAGTCTAGTACTAGTAGTACTAATACTGTACTACTAGTACTATAGTGTAAGCAAGCCTAGGCCCTAGTCTACTCTAGTCTACGTACTCTAAAAGTAATGCCCGGCGCAGACAGAGCCGACTCGACTGGTTCACATCGAACTTAAATCTAGTCTAAGTAGTAGTAGTACTACTACTGTACTAGTAGTCTAAGCAGGCCTACCCCTAGTCTACTCTAAGTACTCAGAATGCCCGGCGCAGACAGAGCCGACTGGACTGGTTGTCATTCCGATCGGCTCAGTTTTCAGTGCCTCGCGACACACATTTTGCCAGTCGAGAGACAGTCGGATGCCAGTTGGGGCCGATTCAACACGATAAATCTGCTCCGACCGACCAGGCCCAACTCTAGCCTGATTAAAGCCAGTCGGATCGGGTCGTGTCGGCTCTGTCTGCGCCGGGCTTAAGTCTAACTTCTAAGTCTAAGTACTGTTACTACTACTACTAGGTTTGATCTACTTACCAACAATGACTTGTTATTCCAATTTCGGTAACAGGGTAATTCCAAAAGCTAAAACGCGAAATGTAAACTCCAAAAAAACAGTTCAAAAGTCAACAAACGCGAAAATAGAGTCTCCCCAACACTTGGTCTAGCGCTTTCAAGTCCACGTCAGACAATTCGTTAAAAAGTATGCTTCCAGCATCGCAATAATCTTGGAACACTTTCAGGCTGAACTTAAGTTGTCGCTTTGTATTTTTACTTTCACTCTCCAGTAAAAACGTGTCCATTTCATCCTCATCCAAAAGCTCAAACCTTATGTTTGTGGCCGCAATTTTAGTAGAGTACACAGAACGAGCATGCAAACAGTGTATGTACGATACTACAACAGGGGCGTCGATCTGTTCGGAAAACACAACGCAATTGTTCACAAACAATGCTCGCCCCGCGCGGCCAATGCATTGTGTTTTCCGAACAGCTGATCGACGCCTCTGATGTACAGTGCATAGCGTATGCAGTGTACTACGTATACCGTATGCACAACGAATACAATTAAATTTGTATTTCGCGCGCATAGAGTTATCGCGCCACTTATTGGTATTCAATTCAATGCAACCGTACCGCGGAGTGTAGATAGTACTTTTTATCTAGTGAGTGCAACGCACTTTCACCCAAGATATCTACAGAGTGTAACGATGGGTGAAACTATATTTTATCACGTGATTAACTTTTGACCAATCGTAGAGCAAGATTCTTAGTATGTGGAATATAACATATTATAAGTATGTCGATGATCTTACACTTGTTGATAGTAGAAAATGTACTCAAGTTTCAAGAATGCAAGAATCTCTCAATAACTTTAAACATTGGACTAGTGTAAATAATATGAAACTTAATGCATCCAAATGTCATGCGATGGTTATTACTTTTATGAAACGACCACCAGTTTTTGAAAATTTACTCATTGGGAATGTTGAATTACATACAGTGGAATTTGCTAAAATTCTTGGGGTCATTGTACAAAGTAATCTCAAATGGGACTTACATATTAAAGATACAATCATAAGGTGTAATAGGAAATTGTATATGCTTCGTAGATTGAAATCATTTGATTTTCCTCGCAATGATCTTTTAATTATATACATGGGATACATAAGACCAGTACTTGATTATTGTGTCCCGGTTTTTAATGGAAATATTACTCAAGAGCAAATATTAAATTTAGAACGGATTCAAAAGAGAGTCCTTAGAATAATATTGGGAGGTGATTATATAACATATGTTAACGCAATAATAAGTATGCTGCTGAGTTATAATATATCCTTAGAAGTATCAATCTTTGTATCACAGAATTTAATTAAATCGTTGGAATTGTTATTCATGAATATTTACTTATATTAAATACAATTGTTTTTTTTTATTTTTTATCAAAGCCTTCCCCGTCGATATTATCGCTAAACAACATCAATTCGTGCACCACACGGACCAAAATAATTATGTTCGTTCTGTTTTCACAATGTAGAATTGTGTAGTTATTCACATTATCATTATACGTCTTCATTTAGGCTTCGTTTACCAAAAAAAGGTCTAGATGTTGAAGATGTATAATTTTTTGTAGTGTTATAAAATGTATAACTGGTGTTTTAATCAGTATCTCGTTTGTTAAACCGGTCAGATTAAAAAGGTATCTAATGTTGAAATGTTGAAATCAAACGCATGCATGTACGATAACTGTTGTTTTTGTTAGGGTGTTTTTAGTTACAAAAAGATACATTCCGTTCAGAACTCCCTCGAGCAGGCAGACGAGTACACAAGTCATGTTAGCCAATAAAGCAAAACGTCCATGCATGTAGTTCCATAACACATTTTATTTAACTCATTTAAACTTTTCAAAACGTATTGGTGACGTAATTTTGTTTGGTAAGAAGTTCATAACGTACATGTCAAAGGGAAGAAATAGACACATTCTGCGTTGGCAATACTAATACACATTGTATAGAAGAGCGTGCATGAATTGTGGGTACATCTATTCAAAGAAAATTAATATTATTGCACTTTGTTAATGAGTAATTAAAGTTTGACGTTTATCGAAAGCACTTTTTAAAGTTTAATATATTATACAGTAATGTGATACCTTTGCGACATCTTAACTTAATTGTGTTGTACGATTTAGATGCCGGTGGAAAGTGTACCTACAATTTAATACTATAGTATGCTAACCATTGATTTGAATTGCTTGATAACGTTGATAATATTGATGGCTTTGTGAAAATGTTGAAGCCATCCTTCCGCCATGTTAGACTTTTAATGTCAGTGTTCTGAACGTTGTATGTTTCAATGTATTGTTCATGAGCAATCAAAGAGTACCTTTTTCATGTATACTCCGCAAAAAAAGAAACTGGACACTTGTATAAGACCAAATATTTCATATTCATTTACGATAAAATATATGATATTGTATATCAAATTAAAGATTAAACGACCCTCTTCAATGTTGGCATAAAATCCAAATGAAATCATTCATGCATGACTTGTCACGGTCAATTGACCACAGCAAGGTCTGTTTTCAAAAATAGCAGAAATGGAACATCCACTCATCCATATAAATGTTGATAAGCATAATCTAAAACGCTATATTCATGATATATATGGCATAATTTTTCAATACAAATGTGACCTTTTCTATCTTCATCTCAATACAAAGTATAAATGAAGGCAAATTGTGAACGTTATAGGTTTTATTTTCATCCAACAGTAACAAAATAGGGAATTCCATGGCAAAGGTTTATTAGTCGAAACCACAGTTTGTGCCCTTATTTCAGCATGAAAAATGGTATAAATTCTTCTCAAGAATTCTACCGTAGTCCACAGATCTTCAAGAACTGATATCACCATTGGTCAAACAGTTGGGCAGTCTTTAACATGACATTTCTCTAGGTAACTATGGTTAAAATTGCAGAGGACACACTTAAACAGACAAGCTTCATGCATCTAATACAGACCAGTATGATGATGCTCTCATAACCTGGCCATGTTTTATTGACAAATTTGTATTTTCAGAGATTGTTCATAACAATAAAGTTAAATAATGTCATAATTTACTTGCCCCGCACATCTTGTTTTAAGTGAAACGCTTACTATCATCCTGATCATTTCAGTCGAATGGTGTGGTCCTCCATTGTTTTTGCTATTTTTGAAAACAGACCTTGCTATTGTTAATTGACCATGGCATTTCATGCATGAACGATTACACCTTTAATTTATATTCTGCATGCAGAGGACTAAATTCCCTTTAATTTGATGGATGATAATCTACACTTTATCGTACATTAATATGAAATATTTCAACTTTTACAAGTGTCCAGTTTCTTTTTTTGCGGAGTATATTTGCCTAGACGACAACAGTTACTAATTGTATTGTTATGGGAGTGCAAAGATGGCCATTGCATACTTCGACGCTAGAGGCCATTGTTGTATCTAGCGATCTATATCAATGGTTTTATGAGCTTATTATAAAAGTGGTGCATTTTTGGAGCTGTGAAGAGTCCTTTTGAAATCGTTTATTCATGTATTATTGCCCGTGATTTAATTACCAAAAAACGGGCCACTAACTTTTGTGTGTGCATTATTAACATGAATTATTAACTTATGTTCGTTATTATTAACATTATTGTTGACTTACGTCTCATGTTTTCGTTGTATACGAAGTTAATGAATAAGATGTATAGTATTGAGAAAATATAATGTCTGTAAACTCATACAAACAATTTTACAGCACACAAATGAAAATAAAAGACATTTGATGTTGATGAAGAATACAAAAAATAAACAAAATAAAAAAGTGTGTATGTGTGTGTGTGTGTATATGTGTGTGTGTGTGTCTGGGGGGTTGTAAGTTATTCTAGCATATTGACATCGATGAGTTAGAGCCAATGATGCTAATTACCATGGTAAATGTCGCTGGACCGTAATCGGGCCCCTGCCTCCAGGCTTCATTTTGCCGTATATAAGTAAAATCATTTTATTCAATTCCGTCAATTGTTTGTTTTTTATTACTAGCGCCCATTCTGTCAAATTGTATATTACAAAGGAGTTGGTATTTTGTGTTTAACTTTTTGCAATTCGATTGAATCCAATTTCAAATAAACTTTCCCAATTTCGGGGTCCCCTAATCATGGTCTTGGCTACATCCCCTCGTTAGAGAGAGGGAAGGGGATACAAAAGGGAGCTACATCTAAAGTATGTATAGGGCATAATAATGCATTATTTGGCCAAAATTCCAATCAGTTCTTATTTGGCCATGTGTTTTGAAATGGGCCAGTGAATAGGTGGTGTTGTTACATCTGATCAACATGCATGGTAGTTAAACAGAGTGCCAAACTTTTAAAACAAAGGCAAAATTGTCATATGTGGTATGAAAGTGAAGGCAATATAAGTGACTATTGATTTAAAATCAGAAACAGAAATTTCAGTTCATCATTGTTGAGTTAATTTAAATTCTTTGGGGCAAAGTAGCAGATTTTTCATGGTGGAGGTGGAGGGGAGCATGAGGAGGGGAGCATAAATTTGGAGCATAATAGAAAACTGTGTAGAAACCATGCAAAGAGGAGGGGAGCATGAATTTTTGAGCATAATAGCATGACCCATGTACTGAGCACAGTGTATTCATGTGCAAGTATAATCACACACAACTTGACACAAGACTACTTTTGCCTTTGTGTGCTGGTCATGCAATTAATTGGGTCAAGTGCCCAATTGAAGAAACTATTGCTGGACACATTCTTGAAATTAAGAGCGATTAATCTACCACACAAAAGGAGATGTAATGAATAGGCTGTTTACTTCAGCATTGGGGGGGGGGGGGGTGGCTTCCTCAAGACTAGGGTAGTTTCTTATGAATGGGATTATTATATACAATTACCAGATGTCATGAATAGTTAAACATTGGACAATTAAACATTTGGATAAACAAAATTCAAAGCCTAATCTAGAGCCTACCATGAGAAGAGGAGCATAAATTTGGAGCATAATTTAAAACTGTAGAAAGAATGTTGCAAAGAGGAGGGGAGCATGATTTTTTTAGTACAGTGTATTCACGTGCAAACTTATAATCACAGTATCACACAAAAGACTACTTTGGCCTTTGTGCAGATAGATCTAGAGTGCTTTTACACGCGTGATTACAATCACGAATATAATGTTTACAATCACTTTAATTATGTTGCATTGCTTTTACAAGACGAAAAAGACCATGCAATTACAATCACGTTTCTGGAAAAGTACCTGTAATAATTAACTAGTATGAAGTTGTATTTTAAGGATACTCAAACATATACGTAAACATTATACAGTACTTAGAAACATTTTCTCATCTAACCTTTTCTCGCTTTTCGTTATATTTTTACATATATTTGTTGACACACCTTATAGTGTTCTTTCAAATTGACATCATATTAGTAGATTCCTCATCCAATATAATTTCTAATAATGTTTTCACCCGTTTGGATAAAGATACTTTGACTTGGAGTACATTTTGTCATGATCTATTGTATTGTGCATACCTAAATATTGTACAAAAAGATGATTGCACAAAATTACATTACCATATATGAAACATAGCAAATGATATATCAAACGAAAGGTACAATCACGCTTAATTGAATTATGCATACAACATTTCACTAGGTGGATAAGATTTTTCTCCAGTGGCGATTTTTTAATGGTACTTTTGTTGTCTAATTTTCGTCATATTTTAGCCCATTTTTTTGACACACCCTGTACAGTTGTTTTTAAAACAGCACAAATGGAATCCTGGTACCATATCCTTTCCAAAAATATATACCTTCATGGGTCCTGGATGTAAATTAATAACAATATTTTGACTTTAATAACAATTTGTCATGATCTCTTGAAAACCCCTCAGTGTAACGCTTACTGGCCCAGTTCAAAACACATGGCCATTTGTGAACATATTTATCTAAAGCAAACAAATGCGAGCTGAATTCTGTTTGTACAGGGATCCAAACCTTGAACAAGTCCCAGTGGAAGTGCAATATAAACAAAATAACTTACCGCTCTTCTCTTTATCAATATATTGCTCACTGCTTTGTTTGATGATAATATTTGAAGAACTTAGTTCCTTACGATCAGCGTAATCGGACTGATGGGGGGGGAGGGGGGGGGGGGGGGGGGGGGGGGGGGGTCACGTCTTATGTATTTTTTTTTTTTTAATGTACCCCTTATGTTTTTTTTTTTTCAGATTATTATTATAACTTTTTAACAAAAATGTTTTGAGCAAAATAACTCGTCAGGATTGTTCCTACACTTATTTACTAACTGCTGTGTGAAAATGAAATTAGTCCATCCAGTCATGCATGAGTGAGCACACATTAAAGGAAATATTGGCACTTTGTGTGCTCACTCATGCGTGACTCAATGGACCAACTCCATTTTCAAGCAGAAGTTAGTCACAAAGTGTAGGAACAATCCTGTCGAGTTATTTTGCTCAAAACATTTTTGTCAAAAAGTGACGCCATGTTGATTACGGGCCTTACTTTTTTGTTGTGTGTATTACTAACGTTCATGATTCATAAACACAACAAAAAAGTAAGTCCCCCTAATCAACATGGCGTCACTTTTTGACAAAAATGTTTTGAGCAAAATAACTCGGCAGGATTGTTCTTACACTTTGTGACTAACTTCTGTTTGAAAATGAAGTTGGTCCATTGAGTCACGCATGAGTGAGCACACAAAGTGCCAATATTTCCTTTAATGTGTGCTCACTCATGCATGACTCGATGGACCAATTTCATTTTCACACAGCAGTTAGTCAATAAGTGTAGAAACAATCCTGCCGAGTTATTTTGCTCAAGAAATTTTTGTTAAAAAGTTATGTTATTCTAATCAGGAGGGGACTTATTTTTTTGTTGAGTTTATTCCAACAATACTGATCAATTAAACCCAACACAAAAATAAGTCCCCCTTGATCAAATAACAAAACTTTTTAATGGAACGGTTTTGAGCAAAATAACTCGACAGGATTGTTCTTACATTTATTGACTAACTTCTGTGTGAAAATTAAATTGGTCCGTCGAGTCATGGATGAGTGACCACACATCAAAGGCAAAATTGTCACTTTTTGACTCTTGTGACTTTTGAAAAGTGACATTTTGCCTTTAATGTGATTTTGAAAATAATGTTTGTAGTATATTAGGGATAGTTGAGTATTGGTCAAACTTAACTTTAGTAACCAATACCAAAACCATGCTCGAAAGATATACACAATTACAAGCGACTAAGTAAAAACCCTGTTATCATTTTTTGTTAAAGAGCTGTTACAACTCAAGAGGGCGCTCTCTAAAAACTCATTGGTTTAAGCCATTCTTTCATACAAAATTGTGCATTATTTTGATGTTTTGTTAAAATAATGATTCAATATAGATGTCATCAACAACTAATTAAAAACCTACTTAGATTTTTTTTTTTAAAGTAGTCTGTATACGCATTTTTGGTATTTTTCACAATGTCCCCGGCCGGTAGACTTAAAAATAAAATATCTTAAAATCAATTTTTTCATCTATGAGAGCAATTTGAAAGGGAATGGTTCTCATTTTACATGTTTTATTCAAGGAACTTTCAAATGGAATTAAAACCAACCAATTTAGTGTCAAGGGGCATTTTGAGAACTCAAGTGTACCTTTAATGTTTTGTATTTATATTTTTTGTTAAATTTGTTTTGATGAATTTGTAATATGAAAGAAATGAGATGAAAACCACGCATGTAACATTACTGAATGTACCCTCTACATAAATTGTGCAGATGGTATGCATATGCTATATATACATTAATATTGTTTTCATTTCACCTACGTGCATTCCAATTAATTGTGTTTCAATTTCAATTCATATTCACTCGTTATATTTGTAAGTTGTATATGTTTTCCCGTCAAATAGTCGTCAAAACAGCACACAAACTGACGATTCGATCATTCATATAGAGCGATTGTCTTCAAGTGCTGTTTGCTATATGGATTTTTACTGTAAGATGTGTCAATAATGTCAAGCTGTCAGAACTGACACAGTTTGTAAACAGGAATTCATATATCAGGGACAGTGCAAGAAAAAAATTTCCTAGATACGATAGACGAATATGATAACATTTTGTTTCTCTACAATTTCTACTTTTACTTTTACAATGCCAGGCAATCAAAACATTAGTGGTTTTGTCGCTTTTAAAGAAGGCATTCAGCCTGCCTAAAACCATTATTAAAAGCATAAATCAAAGAATAATAGTTTATGACCATTTCACGTAAAATACACTTTATACAATGTATGTTTTAAGAAAGAAAAATGAAATTTACTTTAAATTGCTAATGGACCATTATTACAAGCTCATATTTGAATAGTTGCAATTCATTCCTTCTTTTTCCAAATAGAGTACTATTTTAATTATTGACATCAACTTATCCTTTTGGTTTGAGTTTGATAGTTGGTTGGACCTAACTGGTAGGTCACAAATTGGGGGCTTGCCTGACATCGTTAAGAACCAGCTACCCATGGCAATGTGTGGCTGTGGCATCACACTTCATTACTCTAGAGCACCGAAGTGTGCCACCAGAGCTATTTACATTTACATTTTACAATTTATTCTGTTTTAATGAATAGTCCTGTAGCAAAATGAATGACTCAAGTGATTAGAATGATATATAGTTGTTTGTAAGCATGCATAACTATATTATAGATAAGGAAATAAGTGAATGTTTTTGTTTTCATGCCAAGAATAACATTATTGATAGGAAAACATACAGAGAGAGTTTCAATTTCTATTACTGCATGGGGTAATTTATACCAAAGATCATTTATTCAGATTTTGATTTGTTGAAATAATTTATGTTCGTATTATAAACAGAAAAGGGAAACAAATTCACATACTGTATATATTTTTTATTTTGTTGGCAAGCTTTGATATAACGTTTTGAGTTAGATGAAATAAAGGACTTAAATTGGCGAGATAATATATGTTTGATTGTCAGGCAATTCAACGAAATTGTTCATAGCAATAAACTCATTATTGATTGCATCTCTTTTGACCTGTTTGATTTCTGTCATACTGGTTTTGGAGTATATGGCATTGTGGACTTTAACATTATTGATTTACGACACTAGAAAGAGAAGGCAAATACACTGATGCGCAAAAATGTATTTTGGATAGTTACGTCCGAAAATAACACAATTTTGCCAAAATATGAGACGGTGTAATTGGGTTTTTGCTCGAAAATGACAAAAACTCGTTTCCCCCCCTCCCCCCCCCTCCCCCCCCTCCCCCCCCCTCCCCCCCCCCCCCCCCAAAAAAAAAATAATTTGTCTTGGTCTCGAAAAAATGTTGGGGGGCGGTCTCAGCCGGGGTGCCTGCCCCTTAGGTCTTTGCCCCCCCCCCCCCCCCCCCCCCCATCCAAAACTGCTTTGGGCGCGCCTGATGCTCAGCCTCAGAGGACATAATTATCAAATTACGTTTTAAAGGGATAGTTGAGTTCTGGTAAAGAGAGTACAGTTTTGGTCAAACTGAATTTTAGTAACCAAGACCTGCACCATTACATTACAAACTGATAGACTATCAGTTTGTAATGTAATGGTGCAGGTTTTGGTGGAGTTATAACTAAGTTATAACTCCACCATGCTCGAAAGGAATACAAAATTACTAGTGACTAAGTAAAAAGCCTGTTATGATGTTATCATTCAAAAATAGCCGTTAAAACTCAAGAGGGCGCTCTCTAAACCCTCATCGGTTTCAACCATTTTAAATGAAATATTGTGCATGTGATGTTTTGTTGAAATGGTGGTTATTAGATAGAGAGATAATTAACAACTTTGCCTTTGTCCTTCGGCAAGACAATTTACCCAGGTGTATAAATGGGGACCCGGTAGGAGGTGAAAGCCTTTATGTGAACGATCTTCTTGAGCCCATGAGCGCTTGGAAGGAATGCTCCCCAGGGAGTGGAGATGGTGCACACAATGTGTGCTGGTTTGCATTGTTTTTTCAATCGAATTCATTTAGGGTCATTCAAATTCAGGCGTTGCCGCGTAATCGTTGGTATCTGTTTTTTCCACAAAATCTTTGCAACGAAAAAAGGCAACCTTCTGAGTGCGTGGGAGGGTAGGGGTGTGTCTAGAAAAAAATATATCCTCAAGTATCACTTATGGGGCACAGTCACAAGATTTTGTCACATAACTCTTTGAAGCTAAATACGCCGATTTAAGGCTATTCCTTAGTGGGGTCCATGATTTATTCCCCACAAGGAAAATATACCCCACAATTATATAATTGTACCCACACGAGATCCCACAAGAATGCCGGCGTGAGAACACACACACACACACACACACACACACACACACACACACACACACACACACACACAACCACACACACACACATACGCACACACACACACACACACTAAAAAATCACACAATATACAAATGTCTTTTCAGTTATTCTTTTTTTCTCATGTTTCTTTTTTCTTCTTCTTATCACTTTTCTCTTTGTGATATATATTTATGTCTTGTTTTTCATTTTTTTTCATCTAATTTTTCTCTTAATTTTTATTTTTTACACACACACGCGCACACACACACACACACACACACACACAAAAAAACACACACACACACAAATACAAATGTCTTCAATTATTCTTTTTTCTCATGATTCTTTTTTCTTCTTCTTTCCATTTGTTCATCTTTATTTATCATCTTGATATGTTTTCTTAATTAATCATAACTTTTACACTTTTCTCTTTGTGATATATATTTGTTACGTCTTGTTTTTCATTTTGTTTTCATCTAATTTTTCTTTTCATCTTTATTTTCATCATGATTTTACTTGTAATGGTTGATCTGTATTGTTCCTCCTTTTCATCCGCAGTTGTTTATATGTCGGGAGAGCATGGGCATGCTTTCTTGCTTGATTAATTGATATGTAAATATGCACATTTGCATAATGGAACATTCAGAGGGAGGACCCCTATATCCCAACAAATCTTTTGAATGGTATTTCGTCCCCAATTAAAGCCCAAATTCCCTCTGCACTGGATCTGCCTCTGCAATTGTTAAATTGAAAGGAGTTCTTTCAAACATGGATGCACATTCGCGAATTCGAATGACCGAGAGACGTACAGCGGAAGTAACAGGTGAATTTGAAAGACCATTGATGAAAAGGTATGCTCTTTGTGCTAAATCGGCTGACCGACGGGCGAATTCGTTTGCTCCTAGTCCTACCGTGACTTCGAACGGTTATACACGAATACGAATGCTGGTTTGTTCCGGCGATCGCAATACGCGCGAATTCGATTGCTCCAATTACCAAATTGATTGAAAAAAACGCAAAATTGAGCGGGAAAACCTATATGTTTAAATGTTGCTTGTAAGTATCGGTTTCAATGGTGGTGTATATAATACGTGTGGTTTGCGGTTGCACCATGTGAGATGGGTGGATTGGTGAGTCCTGAAAAGGGCTATGGTAGTCCTAGAAAGGACTGTTGGTAGTCCTAGAAAGGACTGTTGGTGTAGTCCTGAAAAGGACTGTTGGTATTCTTTCTAGGAGAGTCCTAAAAAGAACTGTTGGTAGTCCTAGAAAGGACTGTTGGTAGTCCTAGAAAGGACTGTTGGGCTAGTCCTGAAAAGGACTGTTGGTATTCTTTCTAGGAGAGTCCTAAAAAGGACAGTTGGTAGTCCTAGAAAGGACTGTTGGTAGTCCTAGATAGGACTGTTGGGAAAGTCCTGGAAAGGACTGTTGGTATTGCATTATAATCTCTTGTTATATTTTCGCTGTCTCACTCCATTTTGGAAACATCTAAGCCATGCGTTAATTACTGTATCGAATTTGTTTTATTGATTTCTATTTTGGCACGTTGTGGATATTATTGTGCATTGTCTAGAGAAGGCAAAGTTCAGTTCGTGGCTTGGACTTTACCCGACGTGTAAACACAGCAGCTAAAACGAAAGCAAATCATGGAATGTGACGAATGTCTGACGTATCATGTACACGATGTAGTATTATTTTGCAAAACGTTAGTTTTGGATACTGCATGTTGGCATCACTACCCTGGATGAGCAATGTTAAAAATGATAATACTAATAATATAGGTTTTCCCGGCCAATTTCCAACATTACGCGCCCAAATTCGTTTATGTGCATTCAATTTCGTTCAATTGCCGTGGAGGAGTCGCTTTGGTCATTCAAATTCATATTCCGAGCATGCATATTCGTATATGGGCACGCAGATGTCAAATCGCGAACTTCAAATTCGCAAATGGGCATTCGATTTCATCATTGGGCGCTATTTTCAACAAATGGGCATTCAATTTAATACGGCAAGCTTGACAATCGCTCGTTTGTGCATTCAATTTCGTTAATGGATGACCAATTTCCAGAAATGTTCATTCGATTTAAGTTACCCAAACAACATCCATACGTACTCACACATATACAAATTTACATGCATGTATACAACCATATACGCACACACATACATGACATACGATGACTTTGATTTATCTTTTATATCATCATCACTGTTCCTTTCCTTGCATAGTCTCGACCATTTCATCGTGTTATGCATTTCCCTTTTCAGATATACTTTCAACATTTAATCTTCACTTTTCGATATTCATCAATCACATTTTGTTTGATTTGTTTGTCAATGGTCAATAACTTTATATTCATTTCACATTGTGCTTTCTTTTTGTTTTACTTCTATTCGTTCATCATGTCTTTACTTTATCATGTGATATTTAGTTCATCACTTTGATCTTTATTTTCATCACATTTTCTTGTTTGTCATCATCTGATCTTTATTTTATCATTATCTTTTTTCATAATCTGTATCTTTATTTCCATCATGTTTTGTTTATTGATCGCCCATGCATGCACGAAATAACTGTACCATGTACCATGATATTACATATCCATTACATTTCCACTGTACATGTTTAATTTGAATGAAATTATAATGAACTTGTTTGCCCATGCACGAATTTGAATGACCGAAATGAGACCGGAGACTGCTAGAGATGAATTTGAATGACCATTAACGAAAATGAGCGCCCATCGCCTACATTGGAATGACGCAAGTGTGAAAAAGGTTGCTCCGTTACTTAATATGAATGACTAAAAACGAATTTGAATGACGATGTGTCGATCTAAACGCGGATTTGGTGAAATTGAATGCTGCTGATATGAAATTACATGAGAAAATAGCGAAATTGACCGGGAAAACCTATAATAACCATATTTCGAAAGTGATATTTAGAAGGGATAGTTGAATTTTGATATAGAAGGCGCGATAAGGATTGTTTGTGAGGTAATGAAACACTGAGTCTCAAATTTGCAAGAGCGGGGAAAGAGCATACAATTGTTATGACACTGACAGAATAAACTTGATTTGGTCAAAATCGGTGTTGACAGAGTAAACGTGATGAGTGTTGATATAAATATAAAATGAATAGATTATAATCATTTACGAAGCAAAGTCCAAGGCTTAGTTTCAACAAATGAAAATTATGTAGGTAAGCTTGATTGTTGGGTCACGGGGTGGAGGCGCATATACGGGTATGGGCGTTCGAAGCCCCCCCCCCCCCCCCCCCCCCTTTCAGAGCCGCTGTCGACTAGGGCTCGAAACCTTAAAGGTGGGTTCCCACTGCCGATCAGATCAACTCGATCAAGCTCGATCGCCCAATCGGCACATTTTTACCCCGACCAATCTCGACCAGATGCTTGATCGTCCTTAAACACGATCTCTTCCCGACCGCTATTCGATCTTTTACGACCCACATCCGACCATTCACGACTTCCGCACGACGTATACTTGACAACAACTTCGATCTCTACTCGATCATTCCGATGCATATACGATCTCTATACGATATGTACTAGACCATCTAGACCAACTGGACGTCAACACGATCTCTATACACGAACTCGCCCGAGCAGGTCGACCTGCTCGTACAGGAGTCGACGATGAGTCGTGAATTCGTTGTGGTTGCAGAAATCAATACCGACAGTTCATATAACAGTATTCGCTTTTGATCAGTATTTTAATCATCGAAGATAGATGATTAATATTTAAGATTACTGTTAAGATTAAGAATAATGACTTAGACTAAGATTTATAATAATATTACGATTAAGACCAAGACAAACAGCATCCCAGAGCTATCCCGCTGAGGGTCCCCTATGACGACCGGCCCTGACGGTGCTATCATGGAACGCTGAAGGTATATATCAGATGCCAAAGAGGAAGTCATTGCACATCTGTGCAAACAAATGAACTGCGATGTGCTATGTCTTCAAAAGACTTGCTGCGGCAGCGACAATCCACGAACCAGGGTCAAGGGTATGAAGTTTGCTATCGAGCAACCACGTCGCCAATATGTAAGTATTATCTTTATGACGAAAGCGGAGATTAGACCGGAATCTTCATCACCCACAGTGACGACATCGAAGAGCTGAATTTGACAATCAAGGGGCTAACGATTTCCTCCACCAACAAAACACGAAACATCGGTATTTCGTATCCCTACACCATGACACTATTACCAATAAGCATAATATGCCAGTGCCCACTCGAAGAGACGATACAAACCAAATCAGGGCCCCGTTGCAGAAATAGATACAATCGATTGTAAGTTACGATTGATCGTAAGTCAGAAAATGTACGCGTTTCAACCAATCAGATTTGC
This sequence comes from Echinarachnius parma, assembly GCA_037951105.1. Taxonomy (NCBI): domain Eukaryota; kingdom Metazoa; phylum Echinodermata; class Echinoidea; order Clypeasteroida; family Echinarachniidae; genus Echinarachnius; species Echinarachnius parma. The sequence goes on from JBAMJV010009719.1 coordinate 29,600, forward strand.
GCATCTAGAACACGTGATCTGACTTACGATTAATCACAACTTACAATCGATTGTATCTCTTTCTGCAACGGGGCCCTAGTATTCTGCAGCAGACTACTTGCTCCCATCAGTCGTAAGTTTGTAGCTGAGCCGATCCTAAGATCCCAACACCGACCCATCTGCATTCAACTTACTGCAGTAATCACACCAAACAAGACCTCGTTCAAGCGCAGTTTCAACTTCGCTATAAAGACAGACTGGCCCACTTCCACAGAAAACCTTGATTGCGCTCTGACAAATCTCCCAGCAGACCCATCGAACTTTGAATTCTTCATAGACATTGCGAAGAAGGTGTCATGCATACATATCCCAAGAGGCTGTCGCACGACATACATTTCCTGGCATCGACAAAAAATCAAGTCAGCTTCCGGCAAACTACACCACATCCTATGACACATATCCCTTCTCACAATGATGACACCATTAACCTTGAAGGATATATCACATATAGCACATGATTGAAACGACGGACCTAAGACACATCAGCAGGAAAGCTATGCAAGCTTGGAATTGACAACACCCGAGCCCAACAGCATTATAAGTTACGGCAGACCAAGTAGCGAACAAGCTGCTGACGAATGGAAAGGCCCCCAGGACAACTTATTCATACAGGCACAAACTACCTGTTGTTGACCAGAACATGCCGCATTCCTTTTTACAAGATCTTTTGATGAAGAAGAACTACAGAAAGGCATCTCTACCATACAGGTCAACAATGCAGCAGGCATCGACGACATCAGATCGGAGCAGATCAAACACAATAGCCATGTAGTCGTTCTGGCGCTAACACTCTACAATATATACACGGCTGACATCCCATACAATTTGAACACTCGAAACTTCACCTATGCAGATGACACCTGCATTACAGCTCAGCAAAGTACCTTCGAAGCTGTTGAACTCAACCTCAACACAGCGCTCGCAAGCCTTTCGAATTACTACAGAGCTACGGGCAAATCCATCCAAGGATCGGGTGTGTGTCTTCCACTTGAATAACAAGCAGGCAAAGAGAGAACTGAAGCTAGAAGGGAAAATGTGCAGCTGTACCACTGCGAAACCAACAAAAGTTGAAGAGTTATCACCTCGCTGGCATCGGATCTTTAGCCCAAAGACGCGCTAACACCCGTCTAACTAAACTTACGGATGAAGTAGACGAGAGATGGCAGGCATATGTTATACGGCTAACAACCTCCTCACAGACGCCTTGTATCCCGATACAGCATCCTCGATTCTGACACACCACCTGAGCAGAAACCTCCACCATCTGCCAATCCCATCAAATGACTAATCCTGACGTGGTATGAGTGGCAATGCCTGAACCGAATGCAGAGGAGATAGGGACAGTGTTAGGTCAACATGGCAAGATGGGGCTTTGCCCCTGAAGGAGACACTAAATACGAATAAGGAGAGAATCAGACGATGGACCACATTATTCACTGCGGCGGGACGGCTTGCACATACGACGACCTATCCCTCGTTAATGAGACGGCTATCAAAGCCATCGAGAGATGGACAAACTTTATTTAGTAACAGACTGCACCTTTTATCAGTTGCAGTTGTGGCCCATGTGGTTAGAGCTCCAGAGAGACAAGATACTGGATGTGGTGCAGCTCGAAGAGGAACACATCGAGACACGAAGGCGCAAGAGAACGCGTAGGCAGCAACGTCGCAGGAGAAGGCAGTGGTTGACTCAGCGACCATTGTATGGGCAGTATAAGCAGCTGCTGAGCAAGCTCAGCAGGAAAGATCCCATAGGCTACAAAACGGAATGCTGATGTGGCCCTTCTCTTGCCATCTTTATTTTTCAGTGTTGTGCCTGAATGTGTTGAATATGTAAACGTTGTACTCTCGTCATCATCATCATCATCATCATCATCATCATCATTATCATCATCTCACTCAATGTCAGCAGTAGTGCACATTCTACATTTAGCTATTCGTGCTCGGGATGTGCTCGAGTGCGCTCGAGTAGCAGTCAAAAAATGAGAGTAGCGGTTTAAGGAAGTCGTGTAGCGCTCGTGTAGCGGTCGAGTTGTTCATAAAAACAGATCGAACCAGGATCGAGTTGATCGGGAACCAATCGTGTCGTAGTCGAGTATAGATCGAGATGATCGGTGGAAAAATCCATCCAGACCAAACTAGATCTCTGTACGATCGATTCCCGATCAGCTAGACCTCGACTCGATCAATACACGATCGCTGTTCGATCGCTTGCCTTCTCGACCCCTACACGAAGTTCATGTCTCCTTAATTAGAACAAGATAAAAGATCTGTTCCTAAATAAAGTATTTCTCGATGGCTATGATGGCCGTCTCAATAACGAGGGATTGGTCGTCATCTGTGCAAGCCGTCCCGCCGCACTGTATTATATGGTCCATCGTCTGATTCTCTCCGCATCTGAGCAAAAGTTAGGTTTTCTGTTTTAGTTTGTTTTTGGATGAAAGTAGTTGTTAGTTATCTCTGACACTGATTTATTACTTATTTTATGTATATATTTGTTATTCATTTGTATTTATTCTCATTGTGTTGTTGTGTTCAAAAGTATGCATTGTATTGTTTTTTTATTGTATGCAGGGCCCCTTGGTAGATCAGTTGTTTAACTGAAAGGGCAACCCTGTTGAAATAAAACGTTAATAAATAAATAATAAATAAATAAATAAAAATTTGCATTTAGTGTCTCCTTCAGGGTCAAAGCCCCATATTGCCATGTTGTCCTAACACCGTCCAAATCTCGTCCGCAATTGTTTCAGGCATTGCCACTCAGACCACGTCATGATTAGTCATTTGATGAGTATGGGCTTGGCTGATGGTGGATGATTCTGATCAGGTGGTGTATCAGAATCGAGGAAGCTGTATCGGGATTTAAGGCGTCTGTGAGGAGGTCTGCCATCTGTCGTCTGCTTCATCCGTTCCTTTAGACAGGTGTTAGCGCGTCTTTGACCTGGAGATCCGATGCCAGCGAGTTAATAACTTCTCAACTTTTGTTGGTTTTGCAGATCGGTCGAACGTTCTTTGTCTTTTCCTTGCTTGAGGGTAGCGACGAATTTGGTTCGGAGCCACTGGTTTGGGACACAGGTGTTCTCGATGCAGCTTTTAAACATGTCTGGCAGCCATTTCTGTGCTACGTGGCCTTTGAGTTTGATCTGCTCCGATCTGATGTCGATGTCTTCTGCCTTGTTAACCTGTAGGGTGGAGATGCCTTTCTGTAGTTCTTCTTCATTTATAGGTCTTGTGAAAATGAATGCGACATGTTCTGGTCAACTGCAGGTAGTTTGTGCCTGTTTGAATTAGTTGTCTTGGAATCCTTTCCATTCGTCAGCAGCTGGTTCGCTACTTGGTCTGCCGTAACATTATAATGCTGTTGAGCTTGGGTGTTGCATATTCCAAGTTTGCATAGGGGTAGCCCATGCTTTTCTGCTGATGTGTCTTAGGTCCGTCGTTTCAATCATGTATTATATGTGATATATCCTTGAGATGAGCTCTTATTCAAGGTTAATGGTGTCCACGGGCGTAGACATGTCATTGATACCCATTCAACTGGGGGGGGGGGGGGGGGGGGGGGATCTATTCATTCATCCTCCCCTGATGAATAGATATTACGTTAGTCGCTACGCCCGTGATGGTGTCGTCTGAGAAGGGATCTGTGTCATAGGATGTGGTGTAGTTTGCCAGAAGCTGACTTGATTCTTCGTTGCCTGGAATGTATGTCGTGCGACAGCCTCTTGGGATATGTCTGCGTGACACCTTCTTCGCGATGTCTATATGATTGTTCGTTTACCGATACCAGTCGTGTCCTAATGAGCGCGGCGAGTCGTGACCTTCCACTCAGCGCACAGCACCGAGCGGTAGCTCATGAATATTGAAATCACTCGACGCTGATTAGGCCAAAAAATAAATTGTTGGATTGGAGCAACGGGCAACCAAACATAAGGGAATGTAGGTAGGTAGGTTGTTTTTTTTTTCTTTTTGGGGGGCAGGATTCGCACAAATACACAAAAACACATAACACATATCGCAATTGCAAAAAAATAAAAAAATAAAACATAAAAAATAAAAAAAAAAATCAGAAAAAATCCTTTAGGGTCGGCGGTATAAGTAGTGAAAACCAATGTTTAATTGTGGAGAATATATGATTTATGGGCAAAAATGTGAATTTTATTACCTTTTTTGCATAAATTACCATAAATATGCAAATTAGAGAATTTTTTCGAAGAAAACAAATATAACCTGGTATTGTTTACATCTTACTTGAAATGCATGCAAGTTTTCGCGACGATTGGGCATTTCAAGGCCGAGATCTTAAAGGAACTACAGCGTCAAGATGACCTAATTTTCACAATTAGGCTCTCTATAAGTAATTTTTTCTCAAGAAAAAGAATTTGGCAGTCATTTCCCATGAAATCAATCATTTTTGGGGTAATTAGTAAATATCTAATTTAAGGGGGCCATAATGACCCCCTACCGAAAAAAGACCTCAAATAGCCCGGATTTTTGTAGGGTTAAAGGGTGCCCTCTGCTGGCCACCTGCACACGATTGCAGAGTGCAATCATGTTTGTTAATGTTATTTGAGGTGCCCTTCAGACATTTGAATAGGTTATCTTGCTTTCATACCAAAAATCCCACGGGACTTCAGTTATTTCGCTGAACATGCTCCTTGACTATTAATTACTGTATCGAATTTGTTTTATTGATTTCTATTTTGGCACGTTGTGGATATTATTGTGCATTGTCCAGAGAAGGCAAAGTTCAGTTCGTGGCTTGGACTTTACCCGACGTGTAAACACAGCAGCTAAAACGAAAGCAAATCATGGAATGTGACGAATGTCTGACGTAGTAGTATTACGATGTAGTATTATTTTGCAAAACGTTAGTTTTGGATACTGCATGTTGGCATCACTACCCTGGATGAGCAATGTTAAAAATGATAATACTAATAATAATAACCATATTTCGAAAGTGATATTTAGAAGGGATAGTTGAATTTTGGTATAGAAGGCGCGATAAGAATTGTTTGTGAGGTAATGAAACACTGAGTCTCAAATTTGCAAGAGCATACAATTGTTATGACAGAATAGACTTTATTTGGTCAAAATCGGTGCAGAAAGAGCTGAAATATCCCTAAATATAACAATTTGTAATTATTGTTGACTTGTTTAATTAAGTTTTTTTCGATTTTGTTTTTTACAGGCTTCAGAAACGTCCCAGCATTATTTTGAACTAGCCGTTGAAAAAAATAATAAAATGCAATGCGTGTGTGTGTCAGTGTGTGTGCGCTTGCGCAACGTGTTCGATCATGTGTGTGTATCTAAATATGTGCATGTGTGATTATTTTACATTTAATGTAAAATAATAAATATGCAAACATACATGTTAATATACTCATTTAATTTGTTTAAATTATTTAAACAAATTAAATGAGTATATTAACATGTATGTTTGCATATTTAATGACTTACTAGTACTTCTTCTTCTTCTTCTTCTTCTTCTTCTTCTTCTTCTTCTTCTTCTTCTTCTTCTTCTTCTTCTTCTTCTTCTTCTTCTTCTTCTTCTTCTTCTTCTTCTTCTTCTTCTTCTTCCCCTCCCCTCCCCTTATCATCATCCTCTTCTTCTTCTTCTTCTTATTCTTCTTACTGTCCTTCTCTTGTAAGGGCTTCTAATATTTTAACTGCAATCGTTCATGTTAACTTTGTGAAAGTGATTCAAAATGTTTAATGTCTTAATATTACATTTTGATTATTGATGGTTTAGATATGACATCATTGTATTCATTGTATTTTCCGTGTAAACAATCCAACTTTATCTACGTGGTTGCAATCAAACAATATAATCTCTTGTTATATTTTCGCTGTCTCACTCCATTTTGGAAACATCTAAGCCATGCGTTATAGTCAAGAAGCTTGAAAATTCCCGTAGGATTTTTGGTATGAAATCAAGCCACCCATTCAAATGTCTCAAGGGCACCCCACATAACAAATTTTAAAAAATACATGATTGCACTCTGAAATCTTGTGCGGGTGGCCAGCAGAGGGCACCCTTTAACCCTACAAAAATCCGGGCTATTTGAGGTCTTTTTTCGGTAGGGGGTCATTAAGGCCCCCTTAAGTTCTCGGTCTTGAAATGGCCAATCGTCGCGAAAACTTGCATGCATTTCAAGTAAGATGTAAACAATCCCATGTTATTTATGTACGATGTAGTATTATTTTGCAAAACGTTAGTTTTGGATACTGCATGTTGGCATCACTACCCTGGATGAGCAATGTTAAAAATGATAATACTAATAATAATAACCATATTTCGAAAGTGATATTTAGAAGGGATAGTTGAATTTTGGTATAGAAGGCGCGATAAGAATTGTTTGTGAGGTAATGAAACACTGAGTCTCAAATTTGCAAGAGCATACAATTGTTATGACAGAATAGACTTTATTTGGTCAAAATCGGTGCAGAAAGAGCTGAAATATCCCTAAATATAACAATTTGTAATTATTGTTGACTTGTTTAATTAAGTTTTTTCGATTTTGTTTTTTACAGGCTTCAGAAACGTCCCAGCATTATTTTGAACTAGCCGTTGAAAAAAATAATAAAATGCTATGCGTGTGTGTGTCAGTGTGTGTGCGCTTGCGCAACGTGTTCGATCATGTGTGTGTATCTAAATATGTGCATGTGTGATTATTTTACATTTAATGTAAAATAATAAATATGCAAACATACATGTTAATATACTCATTTAATTTGTTTAAATTATTTAAACAAATTAAATGAGTATATTAACATGTATGTTTGCATATTTAATGACTTACTAGTACTTCTTCTTCTTCTTCTTCTTCTTCTTCTTCTTCTTCTTCTTCTTCTTCTTCTTCTTCTTCTTCTTCTTCTTCTTCTTCTTCTTCTTCTTCTTCTTCTTCTTCCCCTCCCCTCCCCTTATCATCATCCTCTTCTTCTTCTTCTTCTTATTCTTCTTACTGTCCTTCTCTTGTAAGGGCTTCTAATATTTTAACTGCAATCGTTCATGTTAACTTTGTGAAAGTGATTCAAAATGTTTAATGTCTTAATATTACATTTTGATTATTGATGGTTTAGATATGACATCATTGTATTCATTGTATTTTCCGTGTAAACAATCCAACTTTATCTACGTGGTTGCAATCAAACAATATAATCTCTTGTTATATTTTCGCTGTCTCACTCCATTTTGGAAACATCTAAGCCATGCGTTATAGTCAAGAAGCTTGAAAATTCCCGTAGGATTTTTGGTATGAAATCAAGCCACCCATTCAAATGTCTCAAGGGCACCCCACATAACAAATTTTAAAAAATACATGATTGCACTCTGAAATCTTGTGCGGGTGGCCAGCAGAGGGCACCCTTTAACCCTACAAAAATCCGGGCTATTTGAGGTCTTTTTTCGGTAGGGGGTCATTAAGGCCCCCTTAAGTTCTCGGTCTTGAAATGGCCAATCGTCGCGAAAACTTGCATGCATTTCAAGTAAGATGTAAACAATCCCATGTTATTTATGTTTTCTTCGAAAAATTCTCTAATTTGCATATTTATGGTAATTTATGCAAAAAAGGTAATACAATTAACATTTTTGCCCATAACTCATATATTCTCCATAATTAAACATTGGTTTTCACTACATATATTCTTTAGACGATTTTGAACAATAATATAACCAAAAAAAGGGAAGAGCCTGGTTATTCCTTATGTTTTCTATTGTTTTGATAATTTCTTATGTATTTCATTGTTTATGTTGTTTTATTTTAATTCTAGCTTTTATGTAACTATTTTGACCCCAAAAACAAATAACTAAAAGGTAAACAAGACCATTTAGCCTATGATATATCTGTTTTTAGGAAAACTGATGTTTTGTACACTAATCACGAAAATTAGTGAATTTCGGGCTGACATGCACAAAAGGTCACGTGACTTCGTAACAAAAGGTCCGATTTTCGAAAAATTTGATTTAAAAGATGCGCAAGACTCAAAAGAAGAAAGTCATCAATCGGCGGGGCGTCATCCTTACGTGTTTCTGAGCAATCAGAACAATTCCGGAGGGGGGGGGGGGGGGGGGGGGCATGATGACCCCCGGCCTTATTAGGGTTAATCGAGCCAAGGGATATTATAAGCAACGGTGAGCCATGGGTGTCGGTGATCCCAATACCTCAAACACTCAAACAATAGACAGTTACCAAGTGGTGGTAGGAACTTCATCCGGTCTCAATCAAATCTCTTTGACAAGGAGCTGTGCTTTTTTGTGATTGTACGTTGGACGCTTGCAGTTGGAGTTGCCAACCGCCAGGCCATGTGAAGCAAGAAAATCGTCAACATCGTGAATAGTTGGATACACACTCCTATACGGTTGGAAGGCCAATGCATGGTAATGTCTACATACCCTCATATGTTGTAACTAGGAGAGACACATATATTTCGCAGTAGACAACATTGACTTCGCAGAGACAATACAGATGGGAAGCGCTTCCTGCATGGGACAGCGATGGCAATTTTACCAAAGAAGCCAACATGACAATGAGGCACCTAGATGTATAACCCCCAGTCAGCTTCGAGAGACACACCGAAGGATCTGATGACATGTGCAATTACCAAGCTGCTTGACTGTCCAAAACCAAATAGCAAAACAAAAACAGTGTGTGCCTCCTTCGGACTAAGACGTATCAAGACCCTCCACAACCATCAAATGGCTCCCTTCCAGATGTTACCTTACTGATGGGCCGAACCGTGGTTAGGTATCAGCAGCGAGCATTCAGAGAGGATAATGAAGCAGTCCTATAATGGGACGAACTTACATGAAACTGCCACCCGAGAACATACTGGTATCCTAAAATGATCTACATAGTACATACCATCCACTAATTGCCAGTGAGGTACTATACCAACCAAATGAGTAGGCACACCGCCACATTATAACAGCACACGTTTGCACACAGGGGCGTAGACAACCGGGGCCGGGGGGGGGGGGGGATGAGGGGGATGCATCCCCCCCCCCCCCACCTCACAAGGTGGGGGATGACATGTACAATCATCCCCCCCCCCCCCCCCAGGTTTTAGGGAAGGATATATATTTTTGTTTGTGTATCATCTGTATACGAGTGGGAAAGAAAACATTAGTTGTATGAGCTAAGACTTGTTAATTCTAACGTTCAAAAAGTAATGTATACATCCCCTTTCCAATTTTCACTGCGCGCTTCGCGCGCCGAACAGATTATCTCAGTTTGTTGTGTAACTTGCGTATGGTCTGGGATGAGTATTTTTGTTTCTTTATACTGGGGCCACGTAGTTCCAGTGTAGGCTGGCATTGCTCTAGCTGCTTGTGTGACGTGCACCAAATTGCACCATTTCGAGTATATATATATAAATGCAAAATCTTCTCCGTGGAAGGGGGGATACCCCCTCCAAACCCTCCCTATTTGGCTCTGCCCCAGCCCTCGGTAGCTTCGCCCCTCGGGTCTCATTCTTGGCAAAAGGCTATGTTGTTGAATCATACATAATGTGGCATATGAGTGTTGGAACTGTGTAGACGCTAAATATAAATACAATATTTGTGTGAGTGTTGGGGTGCATAGTTATTAGTGTGTCAATTATTTTGTTTTCTTCTCGTGAAAATATATTCAAAATATCTGGTCAGATCAAATCATAACGTGCTTTCCCAGATACAGTCAATGTTTAAGACCCGAATTTCTTATCTAGGTAAGCACCAGATTGCACAATTTCAAGTCCAAAAATGCAAAATCTCCCTACCGTGGGAGGGGGACACCCCCTCCCACACCCTCCCCCCGCTCAGTCACTTCGCTCCCTCCGTCGGGCTTGGTGGCTTCGCTCCTTGCAATGCCTCACTCTCACATCTGTTGGCGGCCACTGTGAGTGTGGTTGATCATGACCGCCTACACACACACAATCGTGAGCCCCCATAGGTTTTGCCCCCCCCCCCCCCCCACCCCCAATCCAAAACTGCGTCCGGCCCCCGCCTGGTCACCGCCTGGTACCCTTTAAGGGGGCCATAATGACCCCCTACCGAAAAAAAAAATCCTCGAATAGCCCGGATTTTTGTAGGGTTAAAGGGTGCCCTCTTGCAGCTGGCCACCTGCACAATATTCAGAGTGCAATCATGTTTGTTATTAGTTATGTGGGGTGCCCTTGAGACATTTGAATGGGTGGCTTGCTTTCATACCCAAAATCCCACGGGAATGTTCAAGCTCCTTGACTATAAAGGCGACTTGATTGATTAATTTGGAATCGATTTCAAAACAGTTCGCGTTGTGTTGACAGAGTAAACGTGATGAGTGTTGATATAAATATAAAAATAAATAGATTATGATCATTTACGAAGCAAAGTCCAAGGCTTAGTTTCAACAAATGAAAATTATGTAGGTAAGGTTGATTGTTGGGGTCACCGGGGTGGAGGCGCATATACGGGTATGGGCGTTCGAAAGCCCCCCCCCCCCCCCCCCCCCCCCCCCCCTTTCAGAGCCGCCTCTCGATACCTTCCACTCAGCGCACAGCACCGAGCGGCACAAATACACAAAAACACGCAACACATAACACATATCGCAATTGCAAAACAAAATCTTTTTTTTTTTTTTAATTAACCAAAATAAAAATCAGAAAAAACCTTTAGGGTCGGCGGTATAAGTAGTGAAACCAATGTTTAATTATGGAGAATATATGATTTATGGGCAAAAATTTTAATTTTATTACCTTTTTTGCATAAATTACCATAAATATGCCGCATTAGAGAATTTTTGGAAGAAAAAAAAAATACCCTGGTATTGTTTACATCTTACTTGAAATGCATGCAAGTTTTCGCGACGATTGGGCATTTCAAGGCCGAGATCTTAAGGGGGCCATAATGACCCCCTACCGAAAAAAGACCTCAAATAGCCCGGATTTTTGTAGGGTTAAAGGGTGCCCTCTGCTGGCCACCTGCACACGATTTCAGAGTGCAATCATGTTTGTTATTGTTATTTGAGGTGCACTTGAGACATTTGAATAGGTGGCTTGCTTTCATACCAAAAATCCCACGGGACTTCATTTCGCTGAACATGCTCCTGGACTATTAATTACTGTATCGAATTTGTTTTATTGATTTCTATTTTGGCACGTTGTGGAGGTTACAGTCCGTTATTCCGAAGGTTCGTTATTCCGAAGGTTCAGTTATTTCCGAAGGTTCGTTATTCCGAAGGTTCGTTATTCCGAAGGTTCGTTATTCCGAAGGTTCGTTATTCCGAAGGTCGTTGATCCGAAAATAAAATCGGGTTCGTTATTCCGAAGGTTCGTTATTCCGAAGGTTCGTTGATCCGAAAATAAAATAGGGTTCGTTAATCCGAAAATTAAATAAATACGACGTAGAAAAGAATTGAGTTGGTTTGATGTTGAGCAGTGTGGACTTGGGAAAGGGGATCAATCTTACTCTAATTGCCGTGGCTGCATGGGGTTGGGGAGAAGGGGGAGGGGGCGAAGAGTGGCTTTACAATCTAGTCAAATTGTATTTTATATTTCTTTGTACAACAGTGCAATAAGAATGATATATATAGGCCTATTCATATCTTTCTCATGTAAAAAAAACATGAAATAAAACCAAAAATCAATTTGATATAATTATAATTATGTCATAAAGTTAGATTTTGCTGCTTGATATCAGTCCAAAATCACATTTTATTTGTCTGAATTGTATGTATTTCATCATAAATAGCAACTAGGGCAGGGGGGGGGGGGGGGGTTGCTATTTTGAATCCCCGCAAGTGATGTTTTCCACATCACATTTTCACTTGGCAGCCCAAGGGGGGGGGGGGGGGGGGGGGATTGTTCCCTTTTTAATGTTCATGATTCCTTCATGCATGCATGTTTATGCTTTATTAATTATTTAAATTGATTTGGGAGGAGGGCCCATGACACCCCCCCCCCCCCCCCCCCCCCCCACCACCCCCACCCACACAGCACAGCACACACACACACACACACACACACACCACACACACACACACACACACACACACACAAACACACACACACACACACACACACAAACACACACACACAAACACACACCCTATTTCATTTCGATTGACGAACCCTAATTCATTTTCGCACTAACGAACCTTCGGAATAACGAACCCGATTTCATTTTAGGAATAGCGAACCTTCGGAATAATGAACCTTCGGAATAACGAACCTTCGGAATACCGAACCCGATTTCATTTTAGGAATAGCGAACCTTCGGAATAACGAACCTTCGGATAAAGAACCTTCGGAATAACGAACCTTCGGAATAACGAACCCGATTTCATTTTAGAAATAGCGAACCTTCGGAATAACGAACCTTCGGAATAACGAACCTTCGGAATAATGCAACAAATGTTCGGATTAACGACCCTATTTCATTTCGGATTAACGAACACTCAGGTATAGGAAATTTGCGTGTTCGGAATAACGAACCTTCGAATAACGAACCTTCGGAATAACGAACCGCACCCGTTGTAGATATTATTGTGCATTGTCTAGAGAAGGCAAAGTTCAGTTCGTGGCTTGGACTTTACCCGACGTGTAAACACAGCAGCTAAAACGAAAGCAAATCATGGAATGTGACGAATGTCTGACGTATCATGTACTCGATGTAGTATTATTTGCAAAATGTTAGTTTTGGATACTGCATGTTGGCATCACTACCCTGGATGACCAACGAGCAACACATTTTTCAGAGGTGATTTTCACGACTATTTTATTTCTGCATTTTTCACCTAACAAGGACAAAAAAAAAACCTGATGAAAAATTTTTTTTTAATCGTTTCGTCCGCAAATAACACATTTCCCCCGAATATGAGGCGGTTTTGTGGGGTTTGGCTGGAAAATGATAACTTTATCAGAATTTAATTACCACGAGTTTGCACAAATTCATGACATCATTTTGCCCTAGTTTTG
>JBAMJV010009720.1:0-32500 GCA_037951105.1 Echinarachnius parma
TTATTTGGACCAATATGATGATTTTGAAATGTTGGCCTACTGGTTGACATAGTTATGGAATTGCCCTGCTTTATACAACAGACTAACTAGGAGGAATAATCCCGAAGAAGTTTGAGCATGAGCGGTCAAGAAATAGGTTAACCGTGGTCGTTTGGAAATACCAGCAAAATCATTGAAATATTGTAAAATGTTTTTTTGTTAAAGTTCTACAAACTTGACTCATATCGTACACGACAACACCACCATTGTCATCAACCAAAAGTTCGACTAACCTCCTTTTAAATTCCGTAAGTTATACTGGTGTAAAGGAGTAGAACATGCTCAAAGACTATACAATCAAGTACAGGTACAGTATTACAATTACTAAATACAAATTTAGCCCCCCCCCCCCCCCCCCCCGGGCAATTGAGGGTTAAGGGAAAACGCCCCAAAACACAAAACAACAACAAAGAAAGTGAGAGAAAGAGAGAGGAGAGTATTAAAGGTAATTGATTCCTAAATTGGTAAAATATGTAACTGTATCAAGAGAGGGTGCCTAGGGGAAAACCAAATGGATTTATAAATAATTCGTACTGCTTTTTTTTAAAGAGTTACTATTAGTGTGTTGAGTTTTATTCGCATCTCCCCATAATTCAAATGTGGCATAACAATACTATCATATAACAGGTATATAAACCATTACAAGGCATTGTAAATTTCATGAGTTCACCAACCTTAACACGTTAGCTCAGTGTCATGCGGTGCGCGCAAACTAACCCAGTTCAAAATGGCGACCCGCTATGTAGCATCCCCACGCTTGATGCCCTTTAAAGTCTTGCGCCAGTCTTTGGAAATCCACGACAAGAGGGCGACATTAATTGCACAATCACAGACATTATAATTATATTACACTATGACATAACATAATTATAATATGACATAATTATCATGTTTTATCATAATCTAACATAACTAATTATGAATAATAACTACTGTATTATCATAATTGCAAGAATAAAGACTGTAACACATAATACCGGCCCCTTGCCTCAATGTAAGATTTTACCAAGCTACATTTAAATGGTTAAAAGTATTTCCCCACCCCCAAAAGACCTTCAAAAGTCATAACATTTCGACAAAATTCAAGGCAACAATATTTTACGATCGGGCCGTTTAAAATGCTGTATACGAGGAGGAAGAAAGTAGAACATTATCTTAAAGGGATCTAGTAACTTTGTTGACATGTGCAAAAGTGATGAATGGTTGATGCAATGTATATTGGTGTTATCTCATATGTCCACAGGGTATTGTGTGAACATTGCAAGTCAAATGGACATTGCATGGCCAAGTAATGAGCGAAAATGCAAAGTGATATTCACTGACTCACTGCACTCACTTTGTACACGATAAGAAAAACTCCGGGGGAGTTTTTCTTATCTCAATAATTCAATTGTACATATCTTTGTAACGAAAGGGAAATTTGACAAACCGAAACCGGTCCCATGATTTTATTGTTAATACGAATACAACAAGGTAAAAACAAAAATATATATATTTTGAGGATTTGGACAATGTTACTAAGTCCCTTTAAAAGGAAAAAAGGTGAAGAAAAGGGAGAAGGAATCGGGACGAAAAAACAAATTCCCGATAAACGAGGGAAGTTGGAGGGAAATCCAAACTTCAGTTCAACCGAACAATAATCTCAAAATAGACTCTATCAGTCTGGTGATAGCATTGTGTTCAGTACAAAGCGTCGTATCGAGAGATCGTGATGACACGAATCGCTCGTCCCCAAATCATGTCAACCGTTACGTTATGAGGAAATGTTTAATTCTATGTAAATCACAAAGCGATTCGTTATCTAGACTTGTCTAGGAATTAATGGAAATTGATATCTGCTTTCCTCCAGGTCATACGGTATGATATCTAAATTATCATACTTAATCAATATTAATTTATACACAATTTCATAACAACTAATATCGATCAATAGGCAAAATGAAGATTAATGCCTATCTTTATGATTTATATCCAAAGGCTGATACTTGTCAGTAAGAAAAAGGGACAAGTAGGAGGGATCAAAAGTAGTGATGAGTAGTTTTATTTTATAACACCTAACGTGCAATAAATATACATGTCCGCAGCCTGTGGACAGCTGACTTATGTCTGCCTGCAAGCTTACAGTATAGAGTGCCAACCGCGTGCATGCAAGGGTGCAATGATAATATACTAAATTACCATGACAATTTTAATATTACTTAGCAATGTATATATACGTGACTCTTTTTTTTGGGGCGAAACCTTATCTACATTATGGAACATTTTCCTTCCGACGTTTCTGTTAATCCCCAGAAGCCATTTAACTTTTGCTCTCAGATCAGTGCGGCACTTGGAGATTATGGTACCTTGGCACTAAATGTATACGACTGGCACTTTAAGGGTTACTCATATGGGAAACGGTAGTAGGCCTATGTTTGATAATTAAAGGGTACCACTACCCACAAATAATATTCTTATAAATGAAAGGTAACATCTTTAGTAGTCCATTCCTTTAATAAGTTCACAAAAATATGTTTCCAGACAACAAATTTATAATTGGAAAATGCATTTCCATTCTAAAGCATGCGTTCATGGGTCTGCATGTACGAAGACTAATTTGTCCAGAGCGAACGAATCGCCCGGGATTGCCGGATTTCTATTGTCTTCAAACGTACGCGTGAATATCATTGGCGCACTTGCAAATGTTTGGCCCATACGGAACCAGGATATAATAGTGGTTCCGTAAGTGGTGGCAATTAATTGCTTTGTTTATGAATTACACAACCCTTTGTAAAATATTGGGTATCTATTTGATATCAAAAAACGGTACAAAAACATATACTTATGTGTTGTTCTTTGCCTGGTGGTCCCCTTTAACAAATGAATGGATACATATATCTAATAATGCTTTGCAGGGAATCTGAAATGGATCTCGGATACATCACGTCTTCCATGACATGGAAACGCCCACCAATGGGAAAGCACCACCGCGCGACGCCGCGCGGCAGGGCACAGGCTAGGCTGACCAATCACGGCTCAGAACACCGAATTTCAATCCTATCGTTGGCTCATGTATTATGGTCATATTCACTATAAAGAAAGGACCAACCGTTTTTTGAAATATGTATTTATAGCAGCCTTCGTGCTCGATCGAAAGTACAAAACGTTATACAGGGCTATGATAATCACGAACGAAACATAATGTGAATCAAAACATGTATAATAATGGACTACTTATTTTGTGCATCACATAAAAAAACCAGGAAATAACGAATTACACACTCAAACTTGTCAAAAGGTGATTTATTACGATGTTTTTATACCCTATTAATATGATTAACATAATGTGTCTTAAAGGGATAGTTCACTTTGGGTAAAGAGAGTACAGTTTTGGTCAAACTTTATTTTAGGAACCAAAACCTGCACCATTACATTACAAACTAATAGTTATAACTCCACCATGCTCAAAATGTATACAAAATACAAACGACTATAAAGTAAAAAGCCTGTTATCATTCAAAAAGAGCCATTAAAAAAAAAAAAAAAAGGACGCTCTTAAAAACTCACTGGTTTCAACCATTTGTAATTTAACAAAATTGTGCATGTAATGTTTTGTTAAAATAATGATGAAATAGAGAAATCATTAACAACTATTCAAAATCATCTATTGTCAATTTTTGAAAAGTGTAAGCTTTTTTGTTGTTGTGTTTTTACTTAAATCATCGAATAAACCTGGGGTCCATGGTTTATTCCGATCAAATATATCTATTGATATTTCAATATATATATTGATCAAATAAAGTTTATTCTGTCATTAAAATATTGTCACGCTCTTTCGAGTTTGACACTCAGCTTTCCATTACCTCACAATAAAATATAATTTCGTGCAGCGCCCTCTATACCAAAACTCTACGATCCCTTAAACCATAACCTTGAAATCGAAATAATGTTTCATAATTGAATAACCAATATTCAGCGTGAGAATACACACAATCATTTTATATCTTCGTCACTGAAATAATCATACTTTTCATGGGCATAGATTAAAAAGTAAAACAACATTATAATATCTGATTTAGTTACTTTCATATTCAGTTTCGAGAACACCCCTGGAAAATCATTATACTAACAATTTGACTTCAACTACTTTTTATTGAAGTAGTCGGATACTTAAAATACTTTAAACAAGTACGTGTCATTATTTGCTGCCAATCGTCTGTATCATTGAATTTGTATAAGTAAGAATTGGTTGATTTTTATGTTAGATTGCACGCAGAATGAATGTCCTATTTTGGACAGAAAAAAAAAATAAATAAATGTACTTGAACGGCGAAATCATCTAATTTACTCTTACAAAATATATATCTAATACTATAATATATAAATACTCTGTGAAAATAAGTCTGGCGAGATGGCAATGGTAACACACACATGCTTTTAAATTTTAAAATTTATATACAAATTATGTAAATAAAATACAAATATTGTAACAAATACCCACCAAATAGAATCTGTATATTACAGGTGAACTCGATTGCTCGGATAGAGTCTGGTACAACGCAACCATCAAAACCATATTGAGATATACAGAAGGCACGATGAATGATTTAATATCCCGGAGGAAGCTTCTTAGTCATTGGTAGTAGTAATCACCTCGAACAAACGATGGTATCAACCTGGTCAAGATAATGTCGTGTAATTATCGGTTTCTGATACCTGGTCCGTTGGCAGAGTCATCGGATAAGTCTGCATGTTAATGCAAACATGATGCAACTTTTTTCGGATTTTTATTCCGTGCATAGCTCTAATGCTATTTTACCACATGTGTCAATGTAATTTTTTCCCTTCTTTTTCGACTCGTTGTTCATTCTGCCGTGAGGACAATAGCCATTAACCGCTATTGAGTTTTTTTTTTTTTTTTTTTTTTTAATCAAAGACCTGTAGGTGCCTTGCAGCGTTGGACAAATTTGAAAACAAAACAGTGTCGAGTTTCATCACACAATCACGTGTAACAAACATGCGATATTAATTATACATACTACATGTACTACTAATTACTGCATTTATAGAATTGTACTTGTACAACCTACTACATGTATAAAAAAAAAAGGAAACATTTTACATATTAAAATGTCTTGTCTATGATATGGCGTAGACCATTTATGCACATACTCATAATGCTTCATGGCTGCTAACATAATAATTTTATATGAATATACATTTATATTCTGCCTGATTAAGCCAAGGCATTTGTCATAGTACAAACAATGAAAGGCGATCACTCAAACCATGATTGTACCTTTGAAATTGATCTCATTAGGTACTCACAAGTATGTGAGTAATCGGATTTACAAATCCTCATTACAATATCAGACATTTACAAAGATTCAAAAATTCCCCAAACGCTTAAAAATGAAAGACAAATAGCCCGATTTGTTTTGTACCATTAACGCACTTGTGACGTGGAATCTTACATGTTGATTTCCCCTTTTTTCTAAATTGAAGAAAAAGAAAATCAGTCCCGTCCTAATCGAATTTATTTGGGGGTGTAATATAATTTTCTTTAAAATTCCAACTTGGATAAGCGCCAATCTTCATTTTTTGTGATAATACAAGTTTACGTTTTAGATCATTTACATAGAGTCTGATTTTGACAATACTTAATTCTCCCAGGTTATCTTTCCGAGGCACAATTTAGCAAATCCGTGCCTCTGGTAAAGAGCTCTCCATTATGTCATAGGGGAGAATTGGGATACAAATTAGGAACCAGACACATATCTAATTATACTGAATCCGATTAGCCCGGTTTCCAAGCGAAATGTTGAGTTTTTGACCATCGAATTTGCATAAACAAATTGGCCGCCAAATTTACACAGTTTTGACTTTATAAAACGTGTTTGTTTAATACATTTTCAAAACAGACAGGTTCCCAACTTTTACCCCAATTTTCTTTTACATTTTCCAGAATCCCCACTAGACTAATAATAATATATCATATCATAGTAATGGTTTTAAATAACTTGTTCTTAGATTCGGCACTTGTATAATTATAGTTGGTTGGATCTGGACAGTGGCGAAGCGTAGTCGGACTGATTTAAAGTTTATGTTGATCAAAAGACTCCTGTCCCGACCCCTGACCCCATCTCCCCCCCCCCCCCCAAAAAAAACAAAACAAAAACACACATACAAACAATAATAATAACAATTAACGCAAATAGCCAAGGGCTGATGAGCAAAATTATGCTACGAGTTCAAGCAAGGAGTTTCAAACACAAGGAGATCTATTGCCAGTTATTTTATTCAAACACCTGTTAGTATCAATGCATAAACAAAATGCCGCCTCAAAATCACTATGAGGCAGATCGATTTACACAAATATTACTCTAGAAAGTACAATTTTGTGTCTTTCAAATTGAAATTATTATGAGGTATTATGATAGCATAGATGAGGATTATTATAGCTTCCCATGCAGAAACATGGTCTTATATTGGAGATACAAGGCAATAATCTTCGAATATAATTCCTTCTAAAATTCCGCAAAAATCAAGTCAAGTTTATGTTATTCGTAAAAACAATAAGTTGTTCTTCCTTTTAAATTAAATCTTATGAGCGGCCGATTGCGGCCATAGCAGAAAGTTTTGCATGGATAAAATCATTGTTTTTCCTTTGCTTGTCCTAATATGCAATGTATACACCACGTAATAGCTGGGATTACGGGTCATCAGCTAAAACTGAGAAAAACTTTCATTTTAGACATCCATTGTCATTGCTTGACATTGCAGGAATTAAGAAATGCGCCTCATTGTCATACAGCCTAAATGCATCTGTGGATGTACGCATAACTCGGTAGCGGCATCATAGTTCGAACGATAGGGTCTAGGATTGAAGTATCTCCTTGTGTTTGAACCTCCTTGGTTCAAGTATGTTTCTTAGTATTTGTATTGTTATACAAATTAGTTACCGCAGTCAGCGCGATGTATGATGATAATAAAACTGAACCAGCTAGGGCAGTGACGTAGCCAGGATTTTACAAGTCAAAATCAGAAAGATTGTATTTTTAAGCCGAGCTCAAGTTGAGCTACTGATGAGAATTCGGGCCATTGGCTCTAAAGTAAGGAGTTAAGTTGGCTCGATATTTATGATTAAGGGGGTGCAATAAACCAAAAGTTAGGATCATTGGCCCGAATTCTCATCAGTGGCTCAACTTGAGCAGGGCATAAAAAGCAAAGACAACCGAAAACACTTTGCAAACATATTGAGTAGTTGCTATGGTCCCCGGAGATATTCTAATGGTTTCCTTTTATTATCCAGCCAATCCCTTAAGTTCTGATTATAGGCATCAGGACAATTGACCCTTTGAAATTCATATTATAGTCTGTCATCAGCCAATTTGCGTCCTGGATCATCCTGGACATTGTATTGCAGCTGGTGACCTGTTATACTATGACTGCATTTCAAAGGGTCCATTGTCCTTATGCCTGTAATCAGAACTCAAGGGATTGATGATAATGAAAAGGAAACCATTATAACATCTCCGAGGACCATAATTATCAACTACATAATAGGTTTGCTGGTGCAAAGTGTTACCGGTTGTCTTTGTTTTTTTAGGCCGGGCTAACGTTGAGCCACTGATGATAAATCGGGCCATTAACCATAAAATCAGCCCGACAATCTTGGGACTGTTGCAGAGCAGTGCTAACCATTGTTCTGGTTGGTATCGGCTATTGTGTTTCACCGAAGCAGAACGTCTTCAAAGGCGAAATTCATGGGAAGCTTAAGCGTACGTTTTGCAAAGGCGTAGAGGGCGGACAATTTCCAATGAAATGTTTGTCTTTTAAACAAAGTCCTACTGCTACAAAGAGTTCTCCATAAACAGGTGACATAGCTTCACAATTCAATCTAAAATATTAAAATACTCAATCGATGTTCGATTGCTATGTGAACAAAATGTATAAATGTGATTACTTGGTAACTTGGTATAGACTTCGTCTATAAGATTTATTTAAATTTGAAAATTATAATAACAAATAAATAAATGTGTTTCCTGCTACGATATTCGAGGACAGTTTTGGGTGTTACTCCTAGCGTAAAAGCATGATTGCGAAACTGACCAAATTGCCTATTTTTCCCAATATATACACATAATATAATACATTCTATATTTGTCAATATTTATTTGTTTAGAAACTTCATTTGAATCAATGAAATGAAAACATTACAACAGTTTAACATAATCTACACTGTTGGTCATATAGTTGGAATATTTTTTTTAGATCCAACTTCATTCTTTTTTCCTGTTTTTTGCGCATTATGAATAATTTTAGACTAACAATAATGGTTATATAATGTTTCCAATATACCAATGTACAATAAATGGTTGCATGAATTTGCATTAAAGTCATACCTGTAAAGTGTCCAAATCCACGAAAATTACTTGGAGCTTCCTCGTTTCTCTTGTACCGTGTTGTTTAGCTTATGGTAAGAGAATAATAAAATAGGGTTTGATTTTTTCAAATGTCCCTTTAGTATGAAGATAATTATCATTGAAAATCATTATTTCTAAAGCGTTAATCAACGCAATTGAAAAAAAGTACAATTGTCTTAGCTGAGAACGTCCGCATGCAGCACCCGTGAGAACATTACGGAGATTGAACTTTGAGCCGAGCGGGTTCAAAATCCATGAATTATGTACTACGTGTGTAAAAATACACGGGTGCGAATATCTCAAACGGATCATTCATTACTGCGACAAAAGTATGGCAGACCATCAGTATTCGGTGATAAAATATGAACGAAATATTCATTTTTTCACTAGGTAAACAGTGTTCGTTTTCTTTCAAACTTTCACAAATCTTTCAATTGTATTTTACAATGATATTGATATAGGATTGAAGTCTCAAATGTCATTTTGTGCAATATCTGACACTTTACAGGTATCACTTTAATTAATTTAGCCTTTTGTTTCGAGCTTTAAAAGGCAGGACCTACGATGATTGGCCCCTTTCCCTCTCTAAAGCGTATGTCCAACAAGTCATCGTTATGGGTCATTTCTCAGAGTTGGTTGTACAATTTTCAACCAAAATTGGCACAGTGGCTCTCTAGGCCATACTTCGTCCAACGTCATTGGCTACACGCCAAACGATGCTTGTGCTCCACCAGGAAGGGGTGTCAACAAGCAATTTCCACTATTTCGTTGGAACATCGCATGTTACGGTCTGTAAAATCCTCAGACGTCATCGAGACGAGGGTCAATTAAAGCCATGGAAATCTCTAAGACGTCCACGATTGACCACCAGGATAGTTTATTGCAAATTGCTTAACTTGTGCCGACGTAGAAACAGAAAATGCAAAAAAGGAGCCTTCGACGTCAATGAAGAAAACACTTTGGAATCAACGCCTTCCGCCAAACTGTACATCAGAGATCGTTCTAACATTGTCACCGAGCAAGACAAACTACCAAGTGTCCACCCCATACGATGCAACGAAGATTTACCGGACGTCCCTGGACTAGGGAGTACAGAAGATCGCCGCGTGGACACTCTTGATATGTCATCGTAATGGGTACGAGCCATACCACCGTTGGGCCGTCACAACCTCAAGTCGTTTTGTAAATGCAGAAATCTTGGAGCTTCTTGCCACGTAATCGACGAACCCTTTGTCTTCCATCTGTTCGGTCAAGGATGCTATGGCTCGTACCCATTAAGATGACATATCACTAGTGTCCAGGCGGCAATCTTCTGGGCTTCCTAGTCCAGGGATTGAAACTGGGATTGAAACCATCGTGCTAAGGATCACGAAGTGGCATTGGCAGCCTTATGTACGGTAGCGTATCGTAGATGGTGTGTGCTAAAAATAAAAACAGAGACGACGTCCTGTCGGTTTTGAAAGGGGAATCGATTTAAAATCTCAGTTTGTTTTCTTCACTTTACTCCTCCTCCTCTCTCTCCTCTCCTCCCCCTCCCCCCTCCCCCCTCCCCTCCCTCTCTCTCTCTCCCTCCCCCTCCCTCCCCTTCCTCTCTCCCTCCCCCTCCCTCTCCTCCATTTCCCCTTCTCGCCCAGCCCTCCCCCACCCCATCCTCCCCCTCGTCCTCACTGACGTAGTGTGTTTCAACTGATTGGGATGGGGGAGGGGGGGGGGGGGGGGCGCTCTTTTTATTTTATTTTTTTTAAATTTCTGTTCATATTGTTCGATCTTACACCTCCTTAGTTTCGCCACCACATATTTACAATTTAAGTGTTCAGATTATAAACTTTCTGGATAGTAGTAACCGGGCACAAAGTCAATGCAATGAGTTAGTGATATCACTTTGCATGTTTGCTCTTAACTCGGCCATAAAACGTCCATTCAACTTGAAATTTTCACACAATATACACTTTATCAACCATTAATTACTTTTAGTACATGTCAACACAGTTACTAGATCCAGTTAATCCATCGTATGCCCCTCTTTACTTTCCTCTTCCATCTTCTCCTCCACCTCATCTTTCTCCTTCTCTTCCTCCCTTCATCCGATTGATTCTCTTTCTCCTTGACCTCCTTCTCATTCTTCTCATCTTCCTCTCAGCTCTCTTCCAATCTCTCCGCCTCATCCTTTTTCTTCCTCCTCTGCCTTCCCAATCCCCTTCCTGCTCCATACCTTCCTCATCCTGCACCCCCCTTCCCCTCCTTCTCCTCACCCTCATTCTTCTTCCACTCCTTTTCCTCTTCTTTATTACCTCATCCTCTTCCTATTCCTCCTTAACTCCTCTTCAATTATCAACATGATTAATGCTCTCTATTAAATAACCATGCCATCCAAAAATAATGTGCATTATTGTTGTTCCATTTATGTATACTCTTAATTTAATTTAATTTAGTTTAATTTTGTTATATTTTTCTTCTTTTATCTCATTTCAATTCATTTAATTTCCTTGCATTTCATTTCATTTTTTTCATTTGAATTTTGTTTCATTTCATTTCATTTCATTTCATTTCATTCACTTCAATGTTTTATTTAATTTCATTACGTTTCATTTAATTTCATTTTATTTACATTATTTAATTAAATCTTATTTTACTTTATTTTATTTCATTCTATTTAATTTCATTTTATTTATTTTATTTTATTTTATTTTATTTTATTTCATTTCATTTCTTTTTCATTTAATTAATCCTATTTAATCTAGTGTGATATAATTTTGTATCGTTTTTTTTATTTTTTAATAAAATAAAACAAAACAAATTATATAATATTTCTAGCTTCATGGGGTTGATATGCCTGGTCCGCATTATAACTGCTGATTTTAAATTCATGATGTTGTGAACAACATCCATGTAACAACAACAACAACATACAAATTATACACTAGTGAGTCGCATGTATCAAAATCATACAAAAATACGTCGAATAATTTTTAAGAAAAACAACTTATTTCAGTTTGATAATTACGCCAGTATCATCTGTGCAATAATAATAAACAAAGATTGCTTATGTATCATGCTCCGTTCGATTAAAATCTTCTTTATGCTATATAACCCAAACAAATTCCTTTGTACCAAGGGGACTATCCACTTCGTTCGGTAGATTAACGCCATCGACGATGAGACCCGACAAATTGACTTGCCATCCCCTAACGGCTGTGATCATTATCATGATGCTCGAGATATAGTTTGATTGACAAACCCGAGTCAATAGATGGAGCTGTTGATTATCCCGAGTATCATACGTAAGATGACTATTAGCTGATGGACGCAGTATGTCTTCTAATAATGTATCATTTTATTCACCGTCCTATACAGGGTGTCTCAGAAAGAATGCAACACCTACGATCGTTAATTTCATCAACACCATCGACCAAATGTCATTGTTCTTTGTTTGATTGGGTAGAACATTCTTTTCCCAACAAAATGATACCATGAGCATTGATTTTGGGTAAGGCGTTTGGATCCCAGGGCCATTTTTCTGAGGCAATGTCGTTTCCTAAATTTGCTACTTTTTCGTCTCCAGCGATCCTCGGAACACCGAGACATTCTCGCCCCACGGCCTGCCGTAGAATTAGCTGTACATAAGAATGGCCCACATTGTCTTCCTTACAAAGGGAAAAGAGTCATGCGGTTCTTCTGTACAGCTAATTCTATGGCAGGCCGTGGGGCGAGAATGCCTCAGTGTTCCGAGGATCGCTGGAGACGAAAAAGTAGCAAATTTAGGAAAACGACATTGCCTCAGAAGAATGGCCCTAGGATCCAAACGCCTTAACCAAAATCAATGCTCATGGTATCATTTTGTTGGAAAAAGAATGTTCTACCCAATCAAACAAAAAACAATGACATTTGGTCGATGATGTTAATGAAATTAACGATCGTAGGTGTTGCACTCTTTCTGAGACACCCTGTATAATACAACGATTCCACCACCGTGATAAGATCACGTGGATAATACAAACAATGATACAATGATGGTATCACTGTGTGTAATAATAATAATGTTAATTGATATAGCGCCTAATATGATTTATTATCATCTCTAATACTAAGAGCTTTACAGCGTTAGTATTACCTCGGTCCTCAATAGCACACCCACGCGCACACACACACACACACACACACAGTCAACTTGCACTTGAAGTGCACTTTCTCAACTCCCTGGGGAGTAGTCGAGCCAGGCTACCAATCATAACGTGCTCACGTGAATCTCCCCCATATGTATGTAAACGGTATACTTTTTTGTATATTTTGACCGATGTTGCTCAGTTCTAAATTGAAACTTACATTTTCCAATGTATTCTTGTGGGCGTAAAGTTTCCCCAAACAAACAAAGGTATAAGATTGTAATATCCCTACCGAAAAGAACATAGTGTGCCACGGTGTGAGCACACTCTGTTTCACAGTGTGGACCACTGTGTGAACACACTGTGCAGACTGTGTTAAATTGGAACTCTTCACAGTGTGAACACTCATCACACTGTGACATTTCTGAGATACACAGAGTGAACACAACGTTTTCAATACTAAACGCAAACAATTTCACACTGTGGCGACAGTGCGCTCATAGTGTGGTCAGAGTCTGAGTTGGTGTTCACACTGTCTGTTAAAACGCTACATTTAACACTTTGGTCCACACTTTGAAACACATCGTAGGGATTTACTATATATTCGACGTCGTTCTCTCATACTACCTGTACAAGGCAAACCTATACCCTCTTTAATTAATTCTTGCTGTAAACCATGTATCTAACTTCCATCTCTTCATAAAGGACGGAAATTAAATTATTCCATGTATGCATTATGGAAATATGTTTTTGTACAGGTCGGATAAAAACAAAATAAGCCTTGTAGTGTCTACTGGGGTAAACAATGGGTCTAAACGAGTACAACTTTTTCCTTTCACAGTCAACTTCAGGCACTACGAAAAACAAAGCGAGAATCACCCGACGAGAGAGTGTTTTTCACTCACCCCAGGAGAGAGTGATTCCAATCACTTCCAGTTGCGGTGAGAGAGAAAGCTAACCATACATTTTTGAGTAGTGAACGTCACACGACGGTAGAGTGACCTCCATGTTAAGAGTGTTTAATATGTAACCATCTTTTCTTAGGAGTGAACATACCCCTTACTGGCAAACAAAGAGTACTAAAGAAAATCGAAGTGGGGGTGTGGGGGGGGGGGGGGGTATTATTTTACTCTTTTTGCAGGTCATTATTTTTACTTCTACTGTGAAATCATGCATCACAACATTCAGAATGTAAGACACTTGAGCAGTTTCGATTTGATTTACACATTACACATAAACATAAGGAGTTTGGAACTTAAGTTTTAATATTTAATCTTAAAAAACTATGAAATTTATTCATAAATACTTAATTACAGGACGATTACCTCCGTAATAATTGTCATGAAAGGCTAATTTGTACCATTTGCAGTATGATTAAATAACTCTACTAACAACATAACAGGATACAATAAATACATACAAGTAAACAAACGATGTTGACAGCGGACCCTACAGAAACACAAATATTGCTAATTTGGCATAGGACATTACCGGATGAATGGTATTATATCCATTTAGTTAAGGCAAGAAATTGTGATTAAATATAACATGCAATTCTTAGTACTTACAATATAAGTGGACATTCACCCAATAACAACATCCTAATTTCTACCAAATGCACAGAATGTTATAATGCATAAATGTCATAATATAGTCATAAAAACTCACCAAATGTGACCGGCTATACAGGGTGTCTCAGAAAGAATGCAACACCTACGATCGTTAATTTCATCAACACCATCTACCAAATGTCATTGTTTTTTATTTGATTGGGTAGAACATTCTTTTTCCAACAAAATTATACCATGAGCATTGATTTTGGGTAAGGCGTCTGGATCCTAGGGCCATTTTTCTGAGGCAATGTCGTGTCCTAAATTTGCTACTTTTTCGTCTCCAGCGATCCTCTGAACACTGAGACATTCTCGCCCCACGGCCTCCCATAGACAGAAGAACCGCATGACTGCGCTCCCTTTGATAAAGAAGACAATAACCCCGTACGGTATGGCTCACATTGTCTATGGGAGGCCGTGGGGCAAGAATGCCTCAGTGTTCCGAGGATCACTGGAGACGAAAAAGTAGCAAATTTAGGAAACGACATTGCCTCAGAAAAATGGCCCTAGGATCAAAACGCCTTACCCAAAATCAATGATCATGGTATCATGTTGTTGGAAAAATAATGTTCTACCCAATCAAACAAAAAACAATGACATTTTGTCGATGGTGTTGATGAAATTAACGATCGTAGGTGTTGCATTCTTTCTGAGACACCCTGTATAGCAAAACCCTGCACTTGTTGGTAATCCATGTTTTGAAAAAAAATGGCATTTTCGGTTCACATAATGTGTGT
This sequence comes from Echinarachnius parma, assembly GCA_037951105.1. NCBI lineage: Eukaryota > Metazoa > Echinodermata > Echinoidea > Clypeasteroida > Echinarachniidae > Echinarachnius > Echinarachnius parma. The sequence continues at coordinate 14,895 of JBAMJV010009720.1, forward strand.
AAAAGACTTATGATTGTTAAATTTAAACAATCATATATTCGCCAATTATTGGCCTATTCGTTATAACAAAGCATCAAATGAAAGCTTGGGATGAGGCATTTATAATGGTATGAAAATCATTTTGATTTTCACCGAAAAGTGCAGGGTTTTGCTTTAGCCGTTCACAAATATTAAACATATTAAAACAATGAATATTTCATTTCATTTATTCCATTCGTCATATAAAAACACACATAATTATAACATTGATATTTACAGATAAGTAAACATGGTAAAGAACATACAAATAACAAAGAAAGATAAACACAAAATACAATTATATATACGAATGAGGAAACCGGCAAGAAAGAACATTTAGGTCTTATATGGTGCTGGTCCCTCATGATATAATTAAGAATATTACCCTTACCTAACACTTAACACCTTACACCTAACAACTAACACCAATACAATAATACTAATATTAACACAATACAATACGATATATGAAGGCTAATAATGAATACAAATGAAGGCAATATATTTGTTAAGGTGATACGTATATCATACGTATAACCTTCTTGATTTCGTCATTATTTTGTATTTATTTATTTATTCTTCCCAATTTTGTGCGTCGCCTATCTCAAGATCAGATGAATCAACTGTCATGAATCTTCACATGATGATAGATCATGATCTAATTTAGAACTACACATTTTTTTAATGACGTCACATTAATGTGACGTCATCAGGACGCCATTTTATAAAATTTCAATTATCATCAGATCTCAGTCTTGCATTATCAATTTCATTTCAAATTTGGCATCAATATTAACCAGGTCAATAGTCAACCTTTTAGCCTATATTCATGCGCATACAATCGGAGACGCGCACGTACGCGTTCGTCAAATGAAAAAAAAATGTCAAAAAATGTTCCATACCCTAACCCAAGTATGTTTCAGACAATTTTAAGTGTTTCCAAAATTTTCGCTGAGAGAGATAATTAATCACTAATTTTTGAGGAGTAAACTTCACTCGACAACGGAGTAATGTATTCACGCCTGTGCAATGAGTGATTAAAATATTAATCACCACTCGTTATTTTGAGTAAACTTAACTTTATTGTGTTGTTTCTAATACTGTATATAGGGCGGTGAAGAGATACACAATCACAATTATTTTACTCTTTATGCAGGTTATTTCACTCGCACAACCACTGCAGAAAATGCAGAACAACTGAGCAGTTTCATTTAACACAATATAGATGAAGCTCAATGAGTTTTGAACTGACTATGGTTGTAATATTTGTTAAAATTCAATATGAAAAGGTTCCATTTAATAAAAAATTGAAATGTATATAGCATTTAGCAATCAATAATCATAGGAGGAATTATTCCATATATAACTCAAGTAACACTTAATTTATGATTGCCAATATATGAATGGATGAATGATTACATGAATACATTTACCACCAAAAGGTTATTATCACAAGATAAAAATGACAAGAAAATTAAATATACAAAATGGTAAAATGATCCTACAGAAAAAGCTATGGGCCCTTGGAACATTGGATAAATGACATTATGTACATTTACTTAAATAAATAATAACTGTTTTATATGTTTACCATGCAATAATAAGTATTTACAGAAGTATCAATCTGCAAAAATAACAACGGCTTACAGCAACTGTATGTAAGGGCCCTTGGTACATTGGAAAAATAATATCATGTTTATTTTCTCAATAAGGAAATAATATTTGTTTTATATGTTTACCAAGCATGCAATAATAGGTATTTACAGCATCAGTAGGAGATTACCAAAATGACAACAGCTTAAAGCTAAAAACAAAACAAAACAGTATTGGAAACAAATTAAATATATGCTAATTATCACCTAGACTAAGATTCTTACAAAAACGATTTGAAATTTATATTCGAGCAATAAAATGTTCGAAAAAAAAAAACAACTGGGGAATTTGCAGCCACGTGTGCGCCACATGAACACGTAGACAGCGAAGACTGGCAAACAAGCATTTAACATTAATAAGGTTCGAATTATGCCACATAACCCTTTTTAATACTATTTTAACGAATACTAATCAAGTAGTTTGGCTAATAAAGATGCTTTCGTGGTTAACTTTCCCAAAATCCTGATATTTGACATTATTTATTACAAGCGATTAACTTGTCATAGCCAAATGAATTACAAATTACTTTAAATATCGCCTCAATACTTTTGTTTACTACAATAAATACAAAAAAATATAAAGTAACTATGGAGGCTAAATTAAAATCAAGTGAGGCTATCAAACTGTCATTTTTCAAAAAGTATATACTATCCAAAAAATATTTGTGTTTACACGCTTTGTTTGTATTGTTGACATGAATACAATGTTTAAAGGGATAGTTGAGTTTTGGTATACAGTGCGAGTCAAAAAAAACGAAACCGGACTTTGAAAGCTTATACATCCACAATTACAAACATGTATATGTTGATATTGGTATCATGTTAAAGCATGGGAAATTGTCTTTAAAACATTGTCTTTAAACACAACAAACAAAGTTAAGTCCCCCCTAATCATAATAGCATAACTTTTTAACAAAACAGTTTTGAGGAAAATAACTTGGCAGGATTGTTCATACACTAATTCAATAACTTATGTGCGAAAATAAAAATGGTACGTCGAGTCACGCGTGGGTGAGCACACATTAAAAGCAAAATTGTCACTTTTTGACTCTTGTGACTTTTGATAAGTGACAATTTTGCCTTTAATGTGTGCTCACTCATGCATGACATGGCAGATCAATCTCATTTTCACAGATAAGTTAGACAATCAGTGTAGAAACAATCCTGCCAAAATATGTTGCTCAAAACCTTATCGTTTTTACGCTATTTTGATTATGGGGGACTTAGGTTTTGTGTTGTGTTTATCATGAATGAATGCGTCTGTTAACATGGTTAACGTTTTTTTTTCTTCAAATGAACATTTCAAGAATATCCTTTGGTGAATCACAACAAAGTATTAGATTGTTGCCAGTGTTGTCATGTTTATCAGGTTTATCAGGGTGGAAGGGGATCACACACTGTCCTCACATCAGCAACCACACTGTTTGGAGGCAGGAGCCCCTGAATAGGACGTGCATGATGAAGTTATCTTTGACAATCAAACAACAGATGCAACCATTCACAAAACAAGAACACTGCAAACTTGGACACGGACATTTTTGCATGCCTTTCGATAATTAGGTTGTGTTCGGTGAAGCGTGAAGTGATCAGAGCATATGATATATCATTTTAAAGGGGATTCTCCAAGCTTTAACATGATACCAATATCAACATATATACTTTTGAATTTATGGATTTATAAGCTATCAAAGTCCGGTTTCGTTTTTTTTTGACTCGCACTGTAGAGGCGCTAGACAAAATGATTTTGTGTGAGATAATGAAAAACTGAGTGTCAAATTTGAAAGACCATACAATTCAAATGACAGAATAAACTTTTATTTGATCAAAATCGGTTCAGAAACGGCTAATTTATTCTATTTTGCTAAATTATTCGGTAATTTTGAACCAGCGGTTAAAATTGTTTAAAAATGCTTCCTCTTTTCACAAATTTACAAAAGAGGTTTTTAAATAGATGTTGATTATTTCTCTATCTAATCACTATTTGAACAAAACATCACATGCACAATATTTTATTTTAAATGGTTGAAACCAACTTTTTAGAGAGCGCCCTCTTGAGTTATAACGGAATTGTTTATTCCTTCCGAGCATGGTGGAGTTATAACTATTAGTTTGTAATGTAATGGTGCAGGTTTTGGTTACTAAAATTCAATTTGACAAAAACTGTACTCTCTTTACCAAAACTCAACTACCACTTTAACTCTCATTATTGTGTTGAAATTGAGGTAAAACTTAATATTATACGTTGCTACCAAATAGTTTATACAATTTCAACACATCTACAATACGTAATGAATACCACATTTGATACCACGAAGTCATTTTTGTTAACGAACGTTTTTTTTCCTTAAAGGGATCTATTAACTTTGATGGCATGTGCAGAAAGTGATTGTAAATAATGTGACTGTGCAGAATGTTACAGTGTTCAAAGTCAGTGCAATAAGTAAGCAAATATCTTTTTTTTTGCTCGATACTCGGCCACAAATAACAACCATTTAACATGAAATTCCACACAATACCTAAAACTACACATTATGCAAATCATTAACTTTCTTCACATACCAACAAAGTTACTAGGTCCCTTTAAGTCATTTTGGCATATATTCACCTTAATATATTCACCTTAATTGTACCTACCCGGCTTTCATAATCATTCCAAGTGAGGTGTCAATGGAAAGATAATTAAACAGGCTTTTGTCTGATACCATATTCAACAGTATCACTTCATTGTCAAGATATTCATCGTCGAAAGAATTTGAACTTGAGAGAGACCGTGATATGGGTGTCAGACCTTCCAACTGAAGTTTGTTGGCGCATTTTGTGACATTTCACTTCTGACATTCCCCCATTCTCAAATATACTGCGCATACCTCGTGCTCGTGATGCTTACGAATTTGGTATCATTTTAAAGAGGTTTACACACTCTTTCAAGTGATAACAAATATAACCATTATGATTTCATAAGAAAATAGATATAATCGATCAAACTTGAGTTTCCGAACTTTTTTTGAGGGGTTTAGTTCAACGTAAATTTCGGACGATCCAAGTAATATCTGTCTTCTTTTGTAGGCAGATGAAACATATTTCCCCCGTAATCAGTGTCTATTTTTTCTATGATAATCTTTAGCAAATGTGTTGCCTCTACTCTCTAGCTCTACTGAAAATCTATTCCGTTGTGAAATGCTTTAATAGCGCACTGAGAACTATTTCGCTGTTAATAAAAAAGGGCGAATTATCATTCAGTCGAACATCGAACGACACATTTGCGTTTGATTCAATGAAATCATACTGGAACACAAATCCAGCATGTTGTCCAGGGGAAAACACAACAAAATAGGAATTAGCTCTAAGGATTGAGGGGAATTTCGCAAGGACGAGAATTATCATCTTCATTTTGATTATTGCTTGTGACGGCTCTCTTTGGTCCCCTTGTGCGTAAAAACCTCCCCGAACGACACACACAATAAACTATAACAACTAAACCAATTAAAACGTTCACCGTAAATGAAGCTAAACACAGTACAAAATATATGTTTGCATTCCGTTCTTCACTCGTACCTGCCACTTCGCCTGTCGTTGTACTCGATGGCTGTAACGCTGATGTTACTCTCACAGTGGAAGGAGCTGGAAAATTTTCAATCTCCTCATGTTCAATGGGAGGCAGTTCAAACGTTGTTGTGCCCGTACACACATCCCGGTCTTGTACGTCAGTGATGCAGCAAGTGACCGGTTGAACATTTTTAACCCAAAACCGCCAAAACATTTTATCATCATGATCATTGGAAACACACACATAATTTGCTGGCACTGGTTCATCATTCTGAAAGCACGCGAATCCCTTCTCGTGGACACTGCGAGTTATTCTGGCTGAACATTCTACAATAGACCATAGTTCACCGAATGATTCCGAGGTTGAAAGATATCTGCATTGGTCGTCATGTATTTCTTCTAGTTCCACCTCAATATCTGACGATCCAAGTAATACCTGTCCATTTTGGTATGCAGTGGACACATATTTTCCTTCGTCTTCATATTCTATATTTTCTATAATAATCTGTAGAAAGTGTGTTGCCCCTAGCTCTACTGAAAATCGTTTCTGTTGTGAAATGCTTAGCGCACTGAGAACTAATTCGTTGTTGACCCAAAAAGGCGAGTTATCATTCTGTCGAACATTGAATGACACATTTACGTTTGATTTAATGGAACCATGTTGGAACCCAAACCCAGCGTCTTGTCCGGGTGAAAACACAGCAAAATAGGAATGAGCTTGAATATAAGAGGCGCATAGTGTAATGAGAAGAAATGTGGCATATATTTTGAGTTTGGTTATTGACATTTTTCCAATTGATGTGGACATTAATGTTGTAGATAACGTACACGCCATGCCCTAAAACAGGCACACAATCCTATACAAATGTTTGCCACTAAGAGGGAAAAAAAGAGTGCACAATATATGTTTGCCTTTTGTTCTTGTATAACATGTAGAGTACAATCATTTTCGCCACTCTGTGTACTCGAGGGCAGTATTACTGATGCCGATCCCAAAGTTGAGGGCGTCACAGAAGTTTCGACAGTTGATGGCGTGTTTATTATGATACCCGATGGCCTGTTTGTAAAGTCTTCACAAGTCCAGGAACTTTTCTTGAACTCTGAGTTCATCGAGCAACATGAAAATGCATAAGACCTATCCAATGTTGAAATTTTGAATGTGGAGATGACTTCTCTCCCACTAGTGTGATATGATAAATATGGAAAAGTAGCAAAAGAATTATTCTGTCCAGTGTAGCAAGTTGCGTGACCTAATGGGTAACCATCAAGAAAAGTACAATTTAGCACAATTTTCTGCTGTAGATCAGTTAGACTCCAATTGCAATGCAACTTTTCCGGTGCGTAAACAATGATGAGTTCTTGAATTTGATCAGTTATTGGACGACTAGTATCGCATTGATATTTGCAAGTGTAGTTCCCAGCATAAGACCGGTTCGCGTTGTTTATTTTAATAAAAATGAGCAAGTATCCAAATAATCTCTTGTGTGAAATTATGAAACGACCGTCTTGGCGAAGGCTCGGATATATTGTTTTATTGTTGACATTAATCCTGTAGTTACACAGATTGTCATGGTCATATGTAACGAAAATTAAATTGGTACTGTCTGCTTTGTGGATTGTAATTTGTTTTCGCTCCTCGCACAATGTTTCATGCACGTTTAACACAAGTAATATCAGCGGTACAATAATTTGTCTACCGATCTGAGGAAAAGCACCTCTCAACTTAACATGCTTGTTTCGGCTCATTTCCGCTCATGGTTGCTAAGCTGCCCGGAAGATGCAGGCTAATGTTCGGCATGTTCGGGTCAGATCGATCTGGAAATATAATCATACAGAAAAAAAACAAGAGAGAAAATAATATTACCAACGCACATATGGAAAGAACAATAAATAACACAGGACACATATCATGTAAAGATATACTAGCTGAGTTTCATTCATCATAGTCTATTTTTATATGAAAAGGTGACAAACAATTATTTTATTAATGCCTTACAATTGTTACAGTGGTGTAGCGTGGTCGGACTGATGTTGGGTGGGAGTTAATTCACGCGATTTATTTTGGGGCCACACTCTATGTATCTATTTATTAATGCATCTATCTATCTTCTGTATCGTTCTATTTATCTATCTCTCGACATATCTATATATTTGTTAATCTACAGTTTGTATCTATATTGAATCTATTATGTATCTATCTGTCAATGTTTTGTTTAAATATAAATATATGAATATACAGTTTATCCATCTAGCTAACTATATACGTATCTATCTCACAACTGTCAATATATATTGTGTTTCCATGATAGACCTGTCGTTAGCTCTCCTGAAAATAACCAGCTTGAATAATTAAAAGGTATCTTGCATGTTGACATTTTGGGATTTTGAATGAACAAAAGCTTTTATGAGAAAAGCGAGGCCTCTGTTTTTGATTGATTGGTTACACTACTACATCCGTTGAATAACTATTGTATATACAGTTTTCTTTTGTTCCATGGCGAGATGATAATTACAGTGTTTGGCTCTGCGTTTTAATGATAACTACCATATATACTTCTAGGCTGGCAATGATATGAATACATTAAATATAAATTTACATTTTCGTGCAAACTGCAAACAGTCTCGAGCGCACTACGGTATATAATACGGTAACAAAAACTCGATCAATATGTTGATCAATGTCTGATTAGCAACCCACTGTTCCCTTGGAGAGTCATGGCCGAATTAATGTTTACGTCACACGTATCATATTAATAAATAGAACATTGCATATGAACGCACATTAACGGACAGAAAGCAAGTATATTATCATGTACTGTGTGTCCCACACGTATTAATGTATGTTAAAAAAACCAAAACAAATGTTTTCTGTAAATTCTTGCACGCCCGAGGCTGGTAAAATAATATGTCCACTTAATAATACTGCCGGAGGTTTCAATCTAACTATCTTCCTATCTATAATCAGAACAGTCAATAGAGATTGTGTTCCCATAACAGACCCATCGTTAGCTCTCCTGATAATACCCAGCTTTAAAAAGGGTATCTTGCATGTTGTTATTTTAGTGCCATTTTGAATGAACAAACGCTTTTATGAGAAAAGCGAGGCTTCATTTTTTACTGATTGGTTACATTGTTTCATTGTGATATTATACTCTGCTTCTTCGTTGAACAACTATTGTATACATAGTTTTCTTTTATTCCATGATTAGATCTATATATCTATCTATATATAATGCAAAGAATAATCATAAATGATTGAGAAGGACGAATAATAGGCGTAGCTTAATAAGCATTGTTCCTCCCTTTAATCCTCCAAATGAAAAAAGGCACTGGTCGAAAAATTGGTCTCCGCCAGGACTCGAACCCGGGTCTCCAGCTTGGAACGCTGACGCCTTAACCACTAGGCCACGGGGACCGTGTGATTAAAGACAGATCCAAATGCAGGTCATTGGCAAGCCAATCTCTCGGCCCTTTGTACTCAATTAATTCATGGGGAGGGAGTTACGAACAATGCAAGCCGCCTGTACTTCAGCTGGATCACAAAGGAGTGATTCAAGTATTAGTTAGAACATATATATATAAGCGAAAGGTGAACTAATACATACAGCTTTGGTTTCTTCCGATATTTTAAATAATGCAAAGAATAATCATAAATGATTGAGAAGGAAGAATAATAGGCGTAGCTTAATAAGCATTGTTCCTCCCTTTAATCCTCCAAATGAAAAAAGGCACTGGTCGAAAAATTGGTCTCCGCCAGGACTCGAACCCGGGTCTCCAGCTTGGAACGCTGACGCCTTAACCACTAGGCCACGGGGACCGTGTGATTAAAGACAGATCCAAATTCAGGTCATTGGCAAGCCAATCTCTCGGCCCTTTGTAATCAATTAATTCATGGGGAGGGAGTTACGAACAATGCAAGCCGCCTGTACTTCAGCTGGATCACAAAGGAGTGATTCAAGTATTAGTTAGAACATATATATATAAGCGAAAGGTGAACTAATACATACAGCTTTGGTTTCTTCCGATATTTTAAATAATGCAAATAATAATCATAAATGATTGAGAAGGAAGAATAATAGGCGTAGCTTAATAAGCATTGTTCCTCCCTTTAATCCTCCAAATGAAAAAAGGCACTGGTCGAAAAATTGGTCTCCGCCAGGACTCGAACCCGGGTCTCCAGCTTGGAACGCTGACGCCTTAACCACTAGGCCACGGGGACCGTGTGATTAAAGACAGATCCAAATTCAGGTCATTGGCAAGCCAATCTCTCGGCCCTTTGTACTCAATTAATTCATGGGGAGGGAGTTACGAACAATGCAAGCCGCCTGTACTTCAGCTGGATCACAAAGGAGTGATTCAAGTATTAGTTAGAACATATATATATATAAGCGAAAGGTGAACTAATACATACAGCTTTGGTTTCTTCCGATATTTTAAATAATGCAAAGAATAATCATAAATGATTGAGAAGGAAGAATAATAGGCGTAGCTTAATAAGCATTGTTCCTCCCTTTAATCCTCCAAATGAAAAAAGGCACTGGTCGAAAAATTGGTCTCCGCCAGGACTCGAACCCGGGTCTCCAGCTTGGAACGCTGACGCCTTAACCACTAGGCCACGGGGACCGTGTGATTAAAGACAGATCCAAATTCAGGTCATTGGCAAGCCAATCTCTCGGCCCTTTGTACTCAATTAATTCATGGGGAGGGAGTTACGAACAATGCAAGCCGCCTGTACTTCAGCTGGATCACAAAGGAGTGATTCAAGTATTAGTTAGAACATATATATATAAGCGAAAGGTGAACTAATACATACAGCTTTGGTTTCTTCCGATATTTTAAATAATGCAAAGAATAATCATAAATGATTGAGAAGGAAGAATAATAGGCGTAGCTTAATAAGCATTGTTCCTCCCTTTAATCCTCCAAATGAAAAAAGGCACTGGTCGAAAAATTGGTCTCCGCCAGGACTCGAACCCGGGTCTCCAGCTTGGAACGCTGACGCCTTAACCACTAGGCCACGGGGACCGTGTGATTAAAGACAGATCCAAATTCAGGTCATTGGCAAGCCAATCTCTCGGCCCTTTGTACTCAATTAATTCATGGGGAGGGAGTTACGAACAATGCAAGCCGCCTGTACTTCAGCTGGATCACAAAGGAGTGATTCAAGTATTAGTTAGAACATATATATATATAAGCGAAAGGTGAACTAATACATACAGCTTTGGTTTCTTCCGATATTTTAAATAATGCAAAGAATAATCATAAATGATTGAGAAGGAAGAATAATAGGCGTAGCTTAATAAGCATTGTTCCTCCCTTTAATCCTCCAAATGAAAAAAGGCACTGGTCGAAAAATTGGTCTCCGCCAGGACTCGAACCCGGGTCTCCAGCTTGGAACGCTGACGCCTTAACCACAAGGCCACGGGAACCGTGTGATTAAAGACATATCCAAATTCAGGTCATTGGCAAGCCAATCTCTCGGCCCTTTGTACTCAATTAATTCATCGGGAGGGAGTTACGAACAATGCAAGCCGCTGTATGTATTAGTTCACCTTTCGCTTATATATATATGTTCTAACTAATACTTGAATCACTCCTTTGGGATCCAGCTGAAGTACAGGCGGCTTGCATTGTTCGTAACTCCCTCCCCATGAATTAATTGAGTACAAAGAGCCGAGAGATTGGCTTGCCAATGACCTGAATTCGGATCTGTCTTCAATCACACGGTCCCCGTGGCCTAGTGGTTAAGGCGTCAGCGTTCCAAGCTGGAGACCTGGGTTCGAGTCCTGGCGGAGACCAATTTTTCGACCAGTGCCTTTTTTCATTTGGAGGATTAAAGGGAGGAACAATGCTTATTAAGCTACGCCTATCATTCTTCTTTCTCAATCATTTATGATTATTCTTTGCATTATTTAAATATTGGAAGAAACTAAAGCTGTATGTATTAGTTCACTTTTCGCTTATATATATCATATCATATATCATATCATATCATATATCATATATCATATATCATATCATATATATATATATCATATATATATAATAAGCGAGAAGTGAACTAATACATACAGCTTCGGTTTCTTCCAATATATAAATAATTGCAAGGAGTAATCATAAATGATTGAGAGGGAAGAATAATAGTAGGCGTAGCTTAATAAGCAATGTTCCTCCTTTTAATCCACCAAATGAAAAAAGGCACTGGTCGAAAAATTGGTCTCCGCCAGGACTCGAACCTGGGTCTCCGGCTTGGAACGCCGATGCCTTAACCACTAGGCCACGGGGACCGTGTGATTAAAGACAGATCCAGGTCAGGTCATTGGCAAGCCAATCTCTCGGCCCTTTGTACTCAAGTATTTATGGGGAAGGAGTTACGAACAATGCAAGCCGCCTTTACTTCAGCTGGATCACAATAGAGTGATTCAAGTATTAGTTAGAACATATATTATAAGCGAGAAGTGAACTAATACATACAGCTTCGGTTTCTTCCAATATATAAATAATTGCAAGGAGTAATCATAAATGATTGAGAGGGAAGAATAATAGTAGGGTTCGAGTCCTGGCGGAGACCAATTTTTCGACCAGTGCCTTTTTTCATTTGGTGGGTTAAAAGGAGGAACATTGCTTATTAAGCTACGCCTACTATTATTCTTCCCTCTCAATCATTTATGATTACTCCTTGCAATTATTTATATATTGGAAGAAACCGAAGCTGTATGTATTAGTTCACTTCTCGCTTATAATATATGTTCTAACTAATACTTGAATCACTCTATTGTGATCCAGCTGAAGTAAAGGCGGCTTGCATTGTTCGTAACTCCTTCCCCATGAATACTTGAGTACAAAGGGCCGAGAGATTGGCTTGCCAATGACCTGAACTGGATCTGTCTTTAATCACACGGTCCCCGTGGCCTAGTGGTTAAGGCATCGGCGTTCCAAGCCGGAGACCCAGGTTCGAGTACTGGCGGAGACCAATTTTTCGACCAGTGCCTTTTTTCATTTGGTGGATTAAAAGGAGGAACATTGCTTATTAAGCTACGCCTACTATTATTCTTCCCTCTCAATCATTTATGATTACTCCTTGCAATTATCATATATATATATATAATATCATATATATATGAGTCCTGGCGGAGACCAATTTTTCGACCAGTGCCTTTTTTCATTTGGAGGATTAAAGGGAGGAACAATGCTTATTAAGCTACGCCTATTATTCTTCCTTCTCAATCATTTATGATTATTCTTTGCATTATTTAAATATTGGAAGAAACCAAAGCTGTATGTATTAGTTCACCTTTTGCTTATAATATCATATATATATATATATATATATATATAATGCAAAGAATAATCATAAATGATTGAGAAGGAAGAATAATAGGCGTAGCTTAATAAGCATTGTTCCTCCCTTTAATCCTCCAAATGAAAAAAGGCACTGGTCGAAAAATTGGTCTCCGCCAGGACTCGAACCCGGGTCTCCAGCTTGGAACGCTGACGCCTTAACCACTAGGCCACGGGGACCGTGTGATTGAAGACAGATCCAAATTCAGGTCATTGGCAAGCCAATCTCTCGGCCCTTTGTACTCAATTAATTCATGGGGAAGGAGTTACGAACAATGCAAGCCGCCTGTACTTCAGCTGGATCACAAAGGAGTGATTCAAGTATTAGTTAGAACATATATATTGACGAAAGGTGAACTAATACATACAGCTTTGGTTTCTTCCAATATTTAAATAATGCAAAGAATAATCATAAATGATTGAGAAGGAAGTATAATAGGCGTAGCTTAATAAGCATTGTTCCTCCCTTTAATCCTCCAAATGAAAAAAGGCACTGGTCGAAAAATTGGTCTCCGCCAGGACTCGAACCCGGGTCTCCAGCTTGGAACGCTGACGCCTTAACCACTAGGCCACGGGGACCGTGTGATTGAAGACAGATCCAAATTCAGGTCATTGGCAAACCAATCTCTCGGCCCTTTGTACTCAATTAATTCATGGGGAGGGAGTTACGAACAATGCAAGCCGCCTGTACTTCAGCTGGATCACAAAGGAGTGATTCAAGTATTAGTTAGAACATATATATATATAAGCGAAAGGTGAACTAATACATACAGCTTTGGTTTCTTCCGATATTTTAAATAATGCAAAGAATAATCATAAATGATTGAGAAGGAAGAATAATAGGCGTAGCTTAATAAGCATTGTTCCTCCCTTTAATCCTCCAAATGAAAAAAGGCACTGGTCGAAAAATTGGTCTCCGCCAGGACTCGAACCCGGGTCTCCAGCTTGGAACGCTGACGCCTTAACCACAAGGCCACGGGGACCGTGTGATTAAAGACATATCCAAATTCAGGTCATTGGCAAGCCAATCTCTCGGCCCTTTGTACTCAATTAATTCATCGGGAGGGAGTTACGAACAATGCAAGCCGCTGTATGTATTAGTTCACCTTTCGCTTATATATATATGTTCTAACTAATACTTGAATCACTCCTTTGGGATCCAGCTGAAGTACAGGCGGCTTGCATTGTTCGTAACTCCCTCCCCATGAATTAATTGAGTACAAAGGGCCGAGAGATTGGCTTGCCAATGACCTGAATTCGGATCTGTCTTCAATCACACGGTCCCCGTGGCCTAGTGGTTAAGGCGTCAGCGTTCCAAGCTGGAGACCTGGGTTCGAGTCCTGGCGGAGACCAATTTTTCGACCAGTGCCTTTTTTCATTTGGAGGATTAAAGGGAGGAACAATGCTTATTAAGCTACGCCTATCATTCTTCTTTCTCAATCATTTATGATTATTCTTTGCATTATTTAAATATTGGAAGAAACTAAAGCTGTATGTATTAGTTCACTTTTCGCTTATATATATCATATCATATATCATATCATATCATATATCATATATCATATATCATATCATATATATATATATCATATATATATAATAAGCGAGAAGTGAACTAATACATACAGCTTCGGTTTCTTCCAATATATAAATAATTGCAAGGAGTAATCATAAATGATTGAGAGGGAAGAATAATAGTAGGCGTAGCTTAATAAGCAATGTTCCTCCTTTTAATCCACCAAATGAAAAAAGGCACTGGTCGAAAAATTGGTCTCCGCCAGGACTCGAACCTGGGTCTCCGGCTTGGAACGCCGATGCCTTAACCACTAGGCCACGGGGACCGTGTGATTAAAGACAGATCCAGGTCAGGTCATTGGCAAGCCAATCTCTCGGCCCTTTGTACTCAAGTATTTATGGGGAAGGAGTTACGAACAATGCAAGCCGCCTTTACTTCAGCTGGATCACAATAGAGTGATTCAAGTATTAGTTAGAACATATATTATAAGCGAGAAGTGAACTAATACATACAGCTTCGGTTTCTTCCAATATATAAATAATTGCAAGGAGTAATCATAAATGATTGAGAGGGAAGAATAATAGTAGGGTTCGAGTCCTGGCGGAGACCAATTTTTCGACCAGTGCCTTTTTTCATTTGGTGGGTTAAAAGGAGGAACATTGCTTATTAAGCTACGCCTACTATTATTCTTCCCTCTCAATCATTTATGATTACTCCTTGCAATTATTTATATATTGGAAGAAACCGAAGCTGTATGTATTAGTTCACTTCTCGCTTATAATATATGTTCTAACTAATACTTGAATCACTCTATTGTGATCCAGCTGAAGTAAAGGCGGCTTGCATTGTTCGTAACTCCTTCCCCATGAATACTTGAGTACAAAGGGCCGAGAGATTGGCTTGCCAATGACCTGAACTGGATCTGTCTTTAATCACACGGTCCCCGTGGCCTAGTGGTTAAGGCATCGGCGTTCCAAGCCGGAGACCCAGGTTCGAGTACTGGCGGAGACCAATTTTTCGACCAGTGCCTTTTTTCATTTGGTGGATTAAAAGGAGGAACATTGCTTATTAAGCTACGCCTACTATTATTCTTCCCTCTCAATCATTTATGATTACTCCTTGCAATTATCATATATATATATATAATATCATATATATATGAGTCCTGGCGGAGACCAATTTTTCGACCAGTGCCTTTTTTCATTTGGAGGATTAAAGGGAGGAACAATGCTTATTAAGCTACGCCTATTATTCTTCCTTCTCAATCATTTATGATTATTCTTTGCATTATTTAAATATTGGAAGAAACCAAAGCTGTATGTATTAGTTCACCTTTTGCTTATAATATCATATATATATATATATATATATATATAATGCAAAGAATAATCATAAATGATTGAGAAGGAAGAATAATAGGCGTAGCTTAATAAGCATTGTTCCTCCCTTTAATCCTCCAAATGAAAAAAGGCACTGGTCGAAAAATTGGTCTCCGCCAGGACTCGAACCCGGGTCTCCAGCTTGGAACGCTGACGCCTTAACCACTAGGCCACGGGGACCGTGTGATTGAAGACAGATCCAAATTCAGGTCATTGGCAAGCCAATCTCTCGGCCCTTTGTACTCAATTAATTCATGGGGAAGGAGTTACGAACAATGCAAGCCGCCTGTACTTCAGCTGGATCACAAAGGAGTGATTCAAGTATTAGTTAGAACATATATATTGACGAAAGGTGAACTAATACATACAGCTTTGGTTTCTTCCAATATTTAAATAATGCAAAGAATAATCATAAATGATTGAGAAGGAAGAATAATAGGCGTAGCTTAATAAGCATTGTTCCTCCCTTTAATCCTCCAAATGAAAAAAGGCACTGGTCGAAAAATTGGTCTCCGCCAGGACTCGAACCCGGGTCTCCAGCTTGGAACGCTGACGCCTTAACCACTAGGCCACGGGGACCGTGTGATTGAAGACAGATCCAAATTCAGGTCATTGGCAAACCAATCTCTCGGCCCTTTGTACTCAATTAATTCATGGGGAAGGAGTTACGAACAATGCAAGCCGCCTGTACTTCAGCTGGATCACAAAGGAGTGATTCAAGTATTAGTTAGAACATATATATTGACGAAAGGTGAACTAATACATACAGCTTTGGTTTCTTCCAATATTTAAATAATGCAAAGAATAATCATAAATGATTGAGAAGGAAGTATAATAGGCGTAGCTTAATAAGCATTGTTCCTCCCTTTAATCCTCCAAATGAAAAAAGGCACTGGTCGAAAAATTGGTCTCCGCCAGGACTCGAACCCGGGTCTCCAGCTTGGAACGCTGACGCCTTAACCACTAGGCCACGGGGACCGTGTGATTGAAGACAGATCCAAATTCAGGTCATTGGCAAACCAATCTCTCGGCCCTTTGTACTCAATTAATTCATGGGGAGGGAGTTACGAACAATGCAAGCCGCCTGTACTTCAGCTGGATCACAAAGGAGTGATTCAAGTATTAGTTAGAACATATATATATATAAGCGAAAGGTGAACTAATACATACAGCTTTGGTTTCTTCCGATATTTTAAATAATGCAAAGAATAATCATAAATGATTGAGAAGGAAGAATAATAGGCGTAGCTTAATAAGCATTGTTCCTCCCTTTAATCCTCCAAATGAAAAAAGGCACTGGTCGAAAAATTGGTCTCCGCCAGGACTCGAACCCGGGTCTCCAGCTTGGAACGCTGACGCCTTAACCACAAGGCCACGGGGACCGTGTGATTAAAGACATATCCAAATTCAGGTCATTGGCAAGCCAATCTCTCGGCCCTTTGTACTCAATTAATTCATCGGGAGGGAGTTACGAACAATGCAAGCCGCTGTATGTATTAGTTCACCTTTCGCTTATATATATATGTTCTAACTAATACTTGAATCACTCCTTTGGGATCCAGCTGAAGTACAGGCGGCTTGCATTGTTCGTAACTCCCTCCCCATGAATTAATTGAGTACAAAGGGCCGAGAGATTGGCTTGCCAATGACCTGAATTCGGATCTGTCTTCAATCACACGGTCCCCGTGGCCTAGTGGTTAAGGCGTCAGCGTTCCAAGCTGGAGACCTGGGTTCGAGTCCTGGCGGAGACCAATTTTTCGACCAGTGCCTTTTTTCATTTGGAGGATTAAAGGGAGGAACAATGCTTATTAAGCTACGCCTATCATTCTTCTTTCTCAATCATTTATGATTATTCTTTGCATTATTTAAATATTGGAAGAAACTAAAGCTGTATGTATTAGTTCACTTTTCGCTTATATATATCATATCATATATCATATCATATCATATATCATATATCATATATCATATCATATATATATATATCATATATATATAATAAGCGAGAAGTGAACTAATACATACAGCTTCGGTTTCTTCCAATATATAAATAATTGCAAGGAGTAATCATAAATGATTGAGAGGGAAGAATAATAGTAGGCGTAGCTTAATAAGCAATGTTCCTCCTTTTAATCCACCAAATGAAAAAAGGCA
>JBAMJV010009720.1:37500-90028 GCA_037951105.1 Echinarachnius parma
GAATTCGAGCATTATCATGAATATGGTGATCAATAATGGATGAGAAGCCTATTGTTGTGACTGTTCCCACGGTGACATGTTTCATATTCACGCACCATTAATCAAAATGACATTGCATATCAGCGCGTCAAACGTGGACAGAAAGCAATTATAATATAATGTTCTCAACATATTAAAGGGATAGTTGAGTTCTGGTAAGGAGAGTACAGTTTTGGTGAAACTGAATTTTAGTAACCAAAACCTGCATCATTACATTACAAACTAATAGTTATAACTAGAAAGGAACACACAATTACAAATGACGTAGTAAAGAACATGTTATCATTAAAAAGGAACCGTTAAAGCGTAAGAGGGCGCTCTCTAAACACTCATCGGTTTCAACCATTTTGAATAAAATATTGTGCATGTGATGCTTTGTTGAAATAGTGATTAGATAGAGAAATAACCAACAGCTATTTAAATACCTATTTTGTAACTTTTTGAAAAGAGGAATCATTTTTTAATATTTTTAACGGCTGGTTCAAAATTCTCTAATAAACCTGGGGCCCCAGGTTTATTCCAAATTAAATATTATGCTCTTTCAAATTTTACACTCAGTTTTTCATTACCTCACAAAAAAATAAGTAGTCTAGCGCCCTCTCTACCAAAACTCAACTATCCCTTTAATGTCTGTAAAAAAAGTGTTTTGCA
This sequence comes from Echinarachnius parma, assembly GCA_037951105.1. NCBI lineage: Eukaryota > Metazoa > Echinodermata > Echinoidea > Clypeasteroida > Echinarachniidae > Echinarachnius > Echinarachnius parma. Next base: position 38,191 of record JBAMJV010009720.1, read on the forward strand.
ATTGTTGCAGGCCGGAGGCTGATGAAATAATATGCCAATTTATCTATCTATTCATCTATCTATCTATCTATCTATCTATCTATCTATCTATCTATCTATCTATCTATCTATCGATCTATCTATATATCTATTTATTTATCTATCTATCTATCTATATATATCTATCTATCTATATTTATATGTATCTATATCTATCTATTTATCTATGTATGTATATATGTATCTATGTATCTATCTATCTATCTATCTATCTATCTATCTATCTATCTATCTATCTATATAGTATTATATTCCACATACTTATAATCTTGCTCTTCGATTGGTCAAAAGGTAATCACGTGATGAAACATAGTTTCGTCCATCATTGATGGGAGAAGAAAACTTCGTTACACTATGTAGATATCTTGGGTGAAAGTGCGTTGCACTCACTAGATAATTGGTAAGGTACTATCTACACCCCGCGGTTGCATTGAATTGCTGTGGAGAGTGTGTATTCAAATTCCGTACTATTCAGCAGATCATAGAAGTATGACTCCAACACTGCCGTTAACGTTGTAGGTACCGGGTACGGTAGGTCTGCTGCATTTAATACGGGATTTGAATAGCCACACACTGCATGGTCAATTCAATGCAACCGCGGGTGTGTGTGTTGCGCGAATTACAAATGTAATGTGTACTTTGCCCTGTATGTATCGTACACCGCTTGCCATGACTCTATTTGACGTTTAAACTTTAGAACGTTGACTTTTGAACTGTTTTAGAGTTTCACCATCATTAATTACAATTTTCTTGGAGTCTGACTTGGAGTTGGAGTTCACTTTCATTTTATATAGACCCAAGTGCTAGCCTATAGCCTTAGGCTATGGAATTGTCATGGAGTTAAACAATTGGAATAGCCATTGTTGGTAAGTAGATCAAAGTCTAGTACCGGTAACTGTAGTGTTAGTGTTAGAACTAGGCCTAGACATTAAAAGCAGTTAGATTGTCTTTCTCGTAGACCTAGACCTAGCTACCAGTGAAATGTTTCCAATGTAGAATATAAAGCAAATAATCACCTTTGGGTTTCAGGTGATGGCAAACCATCACTTCCTCGGCGATCTGAATGTATACGCGCTATCTTTCCTCAGCTTCGCTTCGGAAAGATAGCTACATCCAGATCGCCTTGGAAGTGATAGTTTGTCCCATCACATTCACCAACGGTAATTATTTGCTTACTATACATATGTACATACACTCAACCAAAAAAGTTCCCCCTAGCATTTTTTCAAACATCTGAAAAAGTATTTTACCGATTTTGATCTCGCAAACGGTAATGGATGCGCAATGTTTTTACGCACAATGCGAATGGTAAATAGTTGCCATAGAATCACATTTTCATCATCAAAACATGTATTTTCTGATACAAAGTGCAGACAAAAAATTGCACATTTTGTATACGAGTAAGCATCTTAATTGAAGATGACCCGACACACAAATCAATTTTCAAAAACATGCATTTTTCTAAAACAATAGGTCTTTCAATATATAATTGTTGGGGGTTATAGTGGCCGAAGTCATGTCCTGTTTTAATCTTTACTGGAGTTGGCCTAATTCACAAATCTGTTATGTATTCAGTATTATTGCTGCATTGTTCTTAGTGGAACCATTTTTTACTATTAAAGCATACCTTTTTCTGAAACAATATGCCTTTCAATATGAAATTGTTGGAGATTTGAGTGGCCGAGGACATGTCCTGTTTTAATCTTTAGTGGAGTTGGCCTAATTCATGTGTTTTATGGCAAACCTGGATCAACGTCGCATACAAACTTTGATCAACAGTATGCTGAAGAGGTGTCGCGAGGTGATCAAAGCAGATGGTGGACCTATCAAATATTGAACACCTCATTCATTATGATGCTTATTAAAGTAAAACATACAGTGAGTCAGTGACATGCAATAAACGGTGCTATAAAGTTAATAAACATGCGTGATTCTCTTGTTATTCGTGTAGAAGCTGACATAAATCACAAAAGTGCAAGATTTTTTGTCACACCTTTTGTCATAAAATGCATGATTTCACACCAACACTGCCATCAATTGGCAGACACATACCGTTCATTATTTACGTAAGAAAATTCCGTATCCATTTACCGTTTGATTGATCAAAAACGGTAAAATGCTTTTTGAGATGTAGGAAAAATGATAGGGGGGGGGGGACCTTACTTTTTGATCGAGTGGACAGTATATAATGATATATATTAATATATCTACTTATATATCTGTTTATATATCCATATATCTACCTTTATATCTATTTATATATCCATATATCTATCTATACAGGGTGGCCTTAAAAACAGGAACGGGGTACTTACCATGATAAAGAAACATGATGACTAGCTTCATGGGATAGGGCATCTTTGATAAAGAAAAGATATACCCAGAACAATCATTTTGGTCGAGTAGATTTTTAGACGTCTTAAGTGAGACCATGTTAGTTCCCATTTTCTCGTTTTTTTACTAAATCTATCTATCTATCTAAACTTTCTATCCATCTAACTATTTATATATCTAACTATACAGAGTGAGTCAGAAAAAATGTCCCATCTTTTAAAAGTTGTCTTGTTTGAAGTATGAATATTTAATCATGTGTTTTATGATATGTCTTGGTAGAGTTATCCTCCAAGCATATTTTGGTACCCTTTTTATTTGAATCTCTGCACACATGACTGAATATCAGACACTCTTTACAAGACTGCAAAGTCACACTTGCGCCAAGTGGCTGGGTGAGGAATAAAACAAATTGTGAAAGAATTTAAAACTTTTACTGCCGGGACACCGAACATAGGGATAACAGTGGCATAACCCTTGCAAAACTTATGTTGCACTCTGAGTTCTTGCATACCCAGTGACCAAAAATTATCTCTGTTGCGGGGTGAACTGAGGACGAACCATAAATCCAGTAATTGTCCTACTAAAAAAGGGCTCAACATAATTAAATGCTGCCAAATCAGGCAAGCCCTTTGGTGCAAGTACAACAAGATCACAGATATCCATTGTAAATTGCCATTGTATACCAAGAAAATACATACATGAGATACATTTTTATTGTTATTGTACCTACGTATTGAGATAGCAAATTGGATTTATGTGCACTTGATGATGATGGTGGTGGTGGTAAATGTGTTAGGGGAAAGATTGTCAGGGAATTGCCACTTAAACATTCAGCGATCTTGTTAAACATCAATGCTTAATCAGAAAAGGGGAAATGTTAACACTGCATTATGAAACAATTTTGTACTGTGCGTATGTGTGTGTGGGTGTGTGTTTGTGTGTTTCTGTCTGTCTGTCATTGTTCAAAACACTGTTTATTCCTCATCCATCCTTTTGGCGCAAGTGAGTTTTTGCAATCTTGTAAAGATTGTCTTGTGTTCAGTCATGCGGGCAGAGATTCAAATGAGAAGAGTGCCAACATATGCGCGGAGAATAGCCCTACCAAGACATATCATAAAACCCATGATTAAATGTTCATACTTCAAAAAAGACAACTAATAAAAGATGGGACATTTTTTCTGACTCACTCTGTATATTGCCCAGGGCAAATTAAATCAAGGAATATATTTCAAAATCACTCGTCTGTTGTGTGTTTGTCACGTGCAATAGCAATGTTTCGTGACATATTAGTTCAAGTTTGTATTAATTCAAGCTCACTTTATTGAGTTAACACACAGAAACGCTTACGGTGTATGAATGACACATTTGGCGTCAGTGGGGCGTCATGCATACGTTATTGTGTATTATGGGTGAATTACTGTTCGTTAGATTATCTGTGTGTATGTGTGTGTGCATTTGTGTATGTTTGTGTTTGTGTGTGTATGTTTGTCTCCGTGTGTATGATGGCACGAAAACGGACACAAATAGGAAAATTAAACTGCCCGGGTGACGTTACTACATGATTAAGTAGCTGGTCAAATATCCCTGTCACGCCGGTCTTTTGCATGTTCCTATCTCTTCTGTCCTCGTAAGAATTTAATAAGTGAAAAGAGAACGTTATATATCATGTACGGTATATTGTTGTATCTATTATTGCTTACTTTAGGAATATGAAACACACATCTTCTCATTTGTTATATAATTGTATTATGTAATATATATAACTGTATTGTATTCATATGTATTATTTAAAATAAAAACAACGTTTAAAAAAAGAAAAGAAAATGTATGAACAGAGAATGTAAATGCGCTATATAAAGTATGATAATACACCATACAGTGTTTTATGATCTTATATTGCACAGACCTAAACATATGCTCTGTTCAAAGGAATAGTTGAGTTTTGGTAAAGAGAGTACAGTTTTTGTCAAACAGAATTTTAGTAACCAAAACCGGCACCATTACATTGCAAACTTATATTAAAACTCCACAATGCGAAAGGAATACAAAATTACAAACGATTAAGTAAAAAGCCTGTTATCATACAAAAACAGTTAAAACTCAAGTGGGCGCTCTCTAAAAAGTATTTGGTTTTAACCTTTAAAGATAATATTGTGCATGTGATGTTTTGTGGAAATACTGATTAGATAGAATATTTAAAAACCTCTTTGTAATTTTTTGAAAAGAGGAAACATTAAACATAAAATGTTAACGGCTGGTTCAAAATTATTGAATGATTTTTCATGGATATTTCAGTCATTTCTAAACCGATTTTGATAGTTTTTCATTATCCCACAAACAAATTATTTTGTGTAGCGCCCTCTTCACCAAAACTCAACTATTCCTTTAATCTCAACCTATTTATTAGAAAAAAGAAAGGAGGAGAAGAAATTAGCTGGGGACCGAAATACACTAACATATCATTTTAGAAAGTGGGACAATTTAGACTAGCTTCGGGCAGAATAAAATAGGGAAGGAGAATATAAGCAATGAAATGAACATGGCTGATATAATGGTCGAGATTCTTACAAGATGTAGGCATGTTTTCAGTGGTCAGTATGTGTGAGTGTCTGTGCACACGTGTGTATGTGTTTTTTTTTATTTTTGGGGGGGGGGGGGAGAATGTTTTTTTTCTCCTATTTTCCCCCTTTTTATGTTCATGCTTTCTTCATGCATGCATGTTTCATGCTTTATTTGATGTAAATAGTAAAAGTTCATTTGTATTATTTAGATGTGAAAAGTCATATTCTATATAATTATCTTAACATGCAGATTATTTTATGTACTGATTTTGTTATTGTTTGTTGTTGTTATTTTGTTATTGTTTGTGAACAGCAATGGAGAAAATAAATATCATTAAAAAAACCACACACACACAACTAAAGAGAGGAGCAGAAATACGCCAAACCGTACCTCATAAAATGTAATAAGCTCCCTATTGCATAGTACAACTTAATAAAAGCAGAATTTATATAAAAGGGATCATTAAACTTGGGTAAATATTATTGATAGACATTGACTCATCATACAATATATTTCCTAAGCTATGATATAATATAATAAAAAAAACGATCATTTATGAAGTACAATATGTTCTCCATGCGCTGCCTATATTGCTAGTCCTTACCACCGATCTGTCTATCTTATACTTACTTTCTATTCTTCTTATTCATGATCCAAAACTAATCTTCTGCATTTTTTGTTAAGAATAGAAGTCTCTGTTAAGACAAGACAATGGAATCGCAATATTTTACTCCGATGATCTAACTTCCAATCCTACTTACACCGTATTCCAACCCGTACTCTTAATTGCAGTCAACTCAAAACGTTTAAGTTCATCTTGCCAAAGCTTTCACCTTGAAAATATTTAAAAATAATGTGAATTATCTTTACCTCAATTTTACCAAAAGACCATCAATTGCAGTTGTTGGTGCTGTGGTCAGTAGTTGGTGCTGCGGTAGATGGTCCTGCGGTAGGTGCTGCGGTAGTCGGTGCTGCTGTAGGTGCTGCTGTATAGGTGCTGCGGTAGTCGGTACTTTTACCACCGAGTTCAGATTCAACAATAATCCTTATCATACAGAATTTTAATAAAACTTACACCATTAAAGCGATGAATCCGCGTTCTATTCAAAACAAATTTGTTGCAAGCAGTGATCGAATGGCATGTTAGCAGGGCAAAATTTACCAGTAAAATGATGAGTAATAATGTGCGAAAAACATGCCCCGAACATTATCGCGTGATCACCTCCCAAATCGAATGTAGGTTTTTAATCAGTATTGATCAATTAACTTCTCTGCGCGTTCACGTCATTGATGAAAATAACCATATATCGGTGGTACACGAGTGCGATATTAATATAAGCGAAATTTCACTGTATCTCGCGTACTACAGGGTGTCTAAAAAAGAATGGTACAGTCACGAAGAAAAATGTTAAAATATGATAATATGATAATTTGTTTAGGTTATTTGGTACGATATTACAGAGGAAGAGTTGTGCTTACAGATGCTCTTTGTATGACACATTTCCATTCAACGGATGTTAAATTTGTCTAGTTGTATACGAACATACAAGAAACATATATTTGCTGATTTGCGTATTTGCACTGAAAATGGCGTTAGACATCTGTTGCACACATAGAACGGTTAACTGTGTTTAAAGGGATAGTTGAGTTTTGGTAAAGAGAGTACAGTTTTTGTCAAACTGAATGTTAGTAACCAAAGCTGACACCATTACATTACAAACTAATAGTTATAACTCCACCATGCTTGAAAGGAATACAAAACTAAAAATGACTAAGTAAAAAGCCTGTTATCATTAAAAAAGAGCCGTTAAAATTTAAGAGGACGCTCTCAAAAAACTCATCGGTTTCAACCATTATAAATAGAATATTGTGCATGTGATGCTTTGTTGAAATAGTGATTTGATAGAGAAATAACCAACACTGAACTATTTAAATACCTATTTTGTAACTTTATTAAAAGAGGAAGCATTTTTTTGAATTTTTAACGGCTGGTTCAAAATTCTCTAATAAACCCGGGGCCCCAGGTTTATTACAAATTGTTATATTTATGGATATTTCAGCCGTCTCTGAACCGATTTTTGATAAAATAAAGTTTATTCTGTCATTAAAATATTATGCTCTTTCAAATTTTACACTCAGTTTTTCATTACCTCACACAAAAAAAAGTAGTCTAGCGCCCTCTCTACCAAAACTCAACTATCCCTTTAAATGTACTCTAGCGTACTCTAACGTACATTACCGGGCACAAAACCAGCATCGACAGTCTTGACAGTCCAGACATGTTTAACCAAAAAATAAGACAAATTTCACGAGCGCACAATGGCCGTACCAGACCGCGGGCTGGCTGCATACTCCCCTTTGAAGTTGATATATATACCGTATTGACGTTGTTTAGCGTAGTCTAGCGTAGTCTAGCGTAGTTGCTTCCGTAGTCTACCGTACTCAAGCGTAGTCAGACTTACCACTCCGTACCTGTCCGTGAGCGAGCTGCACCAGCATTACCGAAGTCTAGCGTAGTGAAGCGTAGTATACCGTAAAAGTTTGACTAGAGGCGCTACTTTCTCACAGTATTAGCAGATATTATCAACAGCCCCAGCCCCGTCCACAAGGATCTAGTATAATGAATATATATCTAGCCCTTTGTCAACGATCTTCAAGCAGGTCTTAATGAATATTCATGATAGCATAATCATGTAAAATTGAGAAGAGGTAAAAGTTACTTAGGGTAAAAAACCCACCAAGCAAGCAGAAGTAGCTCTTGGGTCGGTGGTTGGTGCAAATCATTCTAGGCATGGCGTATGTAAAGCCGTAGGTTCAAGTCGCAATTGGATTAAATTATGTTTTTATTCTTCGATTTCATAGGAAAATTTTGTTTTAACAAATGCCACCGTTTTTGTGCATAGGAATAGGAAGGAAATCATTTACTTTTTGTCAGATATACAATTATCAGGTGAAATCATGGCATTCCCTGTCCCACCCCCACCACACCCCACCCCCACACACACACACACACACACACAAACACACTAGTTAAGAGTCGTGTAGGCGGGGGGGGGGGGGGGGGGGATGGGCGTCGATCTGTCTTGATACCCATTCATCAGGGGGGATGATCTATTCATCCATCCCCCTGATGAATGGGTATTACGTAAGTATCGACGCCCATGGGGGGGGGGGGGGGGGGGGGGGGGGGGGGGGGGGGGTGCATGTCCGTCGCCAAAAATGTTCGAGGCCGAGACCGACACCACTTATTCAGTTGTTTTCCCAAGGCCGCCAAATAGTGGTAAAGGGGGAAGGGGGCAACTTGTAACTTGTAACGTGTTTTTAAAATAATGTTTGTTATGAATTTTCGACACCCTTGGGCCTTGGTCCATTTAACGATGTCTCTCAAGCTACCCATCATCCTTCCCCTTCGACCCGTCCAAAATATTTCACTGAACATCACGACCAGTAAATCAATGAGGATTACGTATTGTATTAGAATTACTTTAAGAAAATACGCGCCTTAAAGCCAAAATCCCCTAAATGCTGGCAGATGACAATTAAAAACAATTCAATCAAATTAAACATGTTAAATAGCAATGTAGCTATCGAGTATGTATGTACAACATGCATTCTGCCTCATAGCCATTGGTTCCTGATATGTTTAAATAAGGGAATGTGTTTGTCCATAGAAAATATTCCATGTACAAATATTTATTACAAAATCGCTCTATATTTAAGCATTATGTTCATCTAATAAGGTAATTTATCTTTAACTAGTTTTCTCTTTCCAGTTGAATTTCTATTCATCACGATCACCTGTTTGGTTTCCATGTGATTCTTTTGTTATAATATTTTACGACGCACACTGAAGCTGTTACTAGGCTGATAAACCTCGTACAAGCAGTCGATCTGTTTGAATATTACGTAACTATGCATTATAGCGCTCTCTGCATGATAGTCCATTTTGTAATGGCATATTATGCCGTTGATTTACAGTCGATTAAGTGATCGAGGTTATCCCAGATGTCGTCATATTTTGAAGCACTTGGAAATAAAAATATAGTAGCGATCTTGTCTATCGGAGGAGAAATGTTGTCCCTTTATATCAATCTGAGTGGACTTGGGGCCAACAATTGATTTATATTGGGATTACAGATACTTGCTAACTTTATTCTGGTATTAACGTGTGTGAGGTGTGTGCGCTATGTGCATACTGTATTTGAATGAATGCAAACAAAACCAATCATGAAAACATTGTTTTTAAATGCAGGTTACAAAAGAAACAAATGAATTGAAACAATTTAAAACAAAATAAATAAAAGAATATAATGAACAAAAATGACGAGAAAAAAAGTGAAATGAAAGGAGAATGACACAAAACAGGGAAACAGAACCAACAACTAATACTATTTAAAAAAAGGCAGGACTTCATTTGGGTGGATTTGATCCGCGTACTTTGAGATCTAAAAACAGACCAATACCATCTATAGTTGAACCACGTTCTGAAGCGGAATTTAAAGCATATTCTTTCAGCCCTTTCACACATCTTCGACATGTTTCATTCATGCTTATGTATAATTATTCAGAACAGGTGTACGATCTATTGCATTATTTGAGGCGCTAGGAGGAACATTATTGTTCGAACTGTATTATTCTGTCCAAGCAATCGTTATCCTCATTGTGCTCTCCGCATTATCTGTTTTGAAAAGGAACTCATGATGCACCACCAACAAGGCTATTTACACTATTTCAAATGAATAGCAACAACATATATATTTGCATAATCTCTTGAGTTTCATCTCAACTATAGAGATAGAAACATATTGCATAACATAGCAGTTTCCAAGTTACAACGTGCAGCACTAGCAGCATAAAATCAAAGAATGCATGACACGGCATCTCAAGTTCGAATCTGACAAACCATGCATAATGAACATAATCGTAGTCATAGCGTGCGTGTGCTGTGTGTATGTATACTATAACGGGTGTGTTTGTGTCCGTATGTGTGTGGGGGGGGGGGAGGGGGGAGGGGGGCGGGGCTGGGTTGCTCAACATTGCTTCCTATTCATAAGTTGTTATTAATTCTTGGTCGGAAAAGAGTAAAATAAAATTTGTGCTTGATGAAGAGTTGGCTGAAACAGGATGATGAATCAATTTTAAAATGACCCTACCCCCTCCATCCACTAATATATAAAGCTTAATACTATTACTAGCAGAATGTCAGGACTTCACTCACCTGAATGTAATAATTGTGTATTTAAGTTAACACAGAAATTATAATTTTCATTCCCATTCCTATGCACAAAACGCTGGCATATGTTAAAACAAAATTTCCTATGAAATAAAAAATAAAAAATAAAAAATAAATCACTTATCCAGTGCGTCTTGAACCTACGGCTCTTCATACCGTGATGCAATTTTACCTTATCCTGATTTGCACCAACCACCGACCCAAGAGCTACTTCTGCTTGCTTGATTGGATTTTAACCCTTAGTAACGTTCATCTTTTCTAACTTTGCGTGATAATGCTATCATGAATATTCATTTAGACCGGCTCGAAGATCGTTGACAAAAGGCTAGATACATATTCATTATACTGGATCGTTTTGGATGTTTGCTGGCGCTATTGATACTCCTCTAATCCAGTAGCGCCTCTAGTCAAACTTTTACGGTATGGTACTTGAACGTACTTATCTGTAGTCTTCTGTGGCTCATCACCGTACCTTTACGTATTTTATCGTAGTTTAACCTAGTTTAACGTACTTACACCACGTCTGACCCACATTTAATTACCCTACGGATCACTACATCCACTACCGTAAGTATGACCGGCCCATTAAGAAAGACTAACGGGGAAAGAACAAGGGATACAAAAGATAAAGGGATATGGAAGAAAGAGAGAAAGAGAGATTCTACTCAACCATGGATCCGAGTCTTTGAAATACAGAACGCTTATAAGTATATTTAAATCGTGTAAGTGTGGAACTAGATCGCAGATCATCGTTCAAATAATTCCATTGATTGACTCCAATAAATCGTACAGACTGGGTGACTACAGTTGACCGAGAGAATGGTGTGTGTAATAATTGACTTTGACGTGTAGAATACGTATGAACTAATGCATTCTTTTGAAACATGTCATTAAATAGTGGGGGAACAATACCTTTGTGAAATTTAAACATGAAGATCAAGGTATTCAATTATATAAACTCAAACATAGGGAAAAGTTTTAATTTAACAAAGAGAGGTATGCTTGCGCAAACAAAATCACTGTCTGTAATTAATCGGCGAGCTCGTTTCTGTAATATGTTCAGTTTAATCAAGTTTGATTTGTATGTATTATTCCAAATCATAATACAATAGTTTAAATGAGGAAAAACAATCGTATAATATATATTATACAAATGTTTTAGTAAGAAATTCATAAGTTTAGATAGAACACCAATACTTCTTGACAATTTAAAACATATACATGATAAATATGAAGTTTCCTATCGAGCTTCTCTGCAATGAATATTCATAGACAATTGATATTTTTTTCTAATAAGTTTTTCTTTTAATTACATTAATATCAATTTTAATCGGATTATTATTACATGGAGCCTTATTTACTCTAAAACTAAAAAATAATATATTTAGTTTTATCATCATTAAAAAGTAACTTATTGCATTTTTACAAATTATTTAATTTGATTAATTCATCATTAACAACTGAAATCATGCGAAATACATTAGAGTGAGAAAATGCTACAACTGTATCATCTGCAAATAATGAAAACTGTAACAATTTAGATGAGTGAACTATATCATTTACATACAGTAAAAACAAGAGGGGTAAAAGGATTGAGCCTTGTGGTATACCAATTTTTACTTCCATCTTATTTGATTCGACACCATCGAACACCAAATATTGTTTTCTATTGGATACATAATTGTAAAAGCATTGCAGGGATAAACCCCGTATGCCATAGCAATACATTTTTTGTAAAAGAATATGGTGGTCGATGGTGTCAAATGCTTTGGAAAGATCCATACAAACTCCACAACAAAAATGTCCTTATCAATTTCACGCAATTCATAACCAGTAAAATATAATATACTCATGGAAGTTTACGATTTTTACGAAAAACAAATTGCTCTGAAATTAAGCATTCATATTTCAACAAAAATTTACATAATCTTGTGTGCATTATTTTGTCTAATAACTTTGCAAAAATCGATATCAAAGCAACAGGTCTATGATTTTTAATATTTTCCTTATAATTTTTTCTTTTTTATATATATGAACAATTTGGGCAATTTTCAAGTTGTCTGGTACAATACAACTTAATATCGACTTGTACAAATATTACATTACGGTTCAGCAATACATAAAATATATTTTTAACAACCTTGGGCGAAATACCGTCAGGACCACTTGCTTTATTTGATTTTAAAATAGTTGATGCTTTAACGATTTCTTGAATGGATATTGGTTGCATATACAAAGTATGTAGGTTATTCTTAGGGAGATATTCATAAAAAGAATGTGTTGATGGATGAATCAGATTTGCAAATGTAAATTGTTGAGCAATCTCTTGTCTTGAGTTTAACCTACAACCCATGGTTTTGGGAAAACCATTTACTTTCTTATTTCCTAATAATTATCATATTAATTTGTCTCCAAGTTTTCTTCAAGTCTCCTTGAATCTTATTAAATTAATTATCATAATATTTCCTTTTAGACATACGTATAACACTTGTTCATTTATTCTTATAATCAACATATTTTTTGTCATGATTCACACTAGGTCTTTTAATACTTTTTCATATAATCTATGTTTACGTTTGACTGAGGTAAGGATGCCTTGGGTGATCCAGGGTTTCTGAAATCCATTTTTTGTATTTCTGGTTACACGATCGAAAAGAAAACATTCATCATATATCAAATAAAACTTTTCTAAAAAAAATTCATAACAATAAATGTTTACTTTATACACATCTGTTCAATAGACATTAATTATTTTTTCTTCAAACACTGTTATTCTTTAATCAATAATCAATCAAGTTCTTATTTGTTTATTACCAGGTATATTATAAAATGATACATCTTTAAATTGACTAAATATGGGAAAGTGATCAGAGACATCCTATATTTTTGGTATTCAATCATATTATTATCAATTAATGAGGTCGTATTTCTTGCAATTCGAGTCGGTTTGGTGATCAATGGATACATATAAAAAGAAAACATCAAATCTTAAAAATCGTTTGTTTTATTTTGTACACCATAGTTCAAAATATGTATATCATAATTGCCCATGATGCAGATGTTTTTATTCGCACTTTCCAATATTTGTAAGATATCTTGCATTTTTTCATTAAAGCAATAAGTATCAGTGTCAGGTGGTCGGCAAATACAACCCATTATCGCATTTGTATTTTTTTGCATTACTTCCACAAATATCATTTCATAATAACAAAAAGGAACAAGTCAAATCATCACAGATTTTAAAATCCAAATTATTTTTAATTTGCAAAGCTACTCCGCCACCGATTCTAATCGGTCTACCTTTATGCAATTTAACAATTTGTGCAATAATTAAACCATACTCTAACGAAGACACTACAACCTGCACTTCATCATAACTTTTCTTCAGACTTCTTACATTTAAATGTAAAAATTATAATTTTGATTTTGTACTTTTTAAATTTGGTACTGAAATCCTCAGGAAATGTATATTTAGAATTATCTACTAAATGAACAACTGTTTCATCATCTAAAAACGTGTAATCACAATCATTTCTATCAGGAATATACTTTAAATTAAGTGGATTGACCTTTAAATGAAGTATTCTTTTTATATTAACATGCTGATCTAAATGAAATAAATTATACATAGTCAACTTATTTCATTATCGTCAGTGACATAATTAAATGGAAACGTTTGAGATAAACAGTCAATACATGGCCATGATTGAGAGAAAGAAAGGTGAAACGAACAACCACGCTGAACTCACACATACTATAGCTCATTTACACAGTAATGCTGTAAAATATGATTAAATAAGTTTGAATGTCAAAAATGTTCTTTCATCTCGTTTAGCTATTAGGAAGGTTCTCCGCAGAACCCCTCATCTTATCAATCTTCCTCCAGTAGCCGGTATCAGTGTTATAACCCTCCCATCAGTTGTCCAAACTTCATTCATGCACTGCGGGGTTGGCTCTCGTTTTTGCGAATAAATCTTGGTTCTTTCTCGTCAGATGCTCGTTGATGGACATTCGCGAGCCCTTCAAAATCTTTCTGTTTTTGATCACTTGTTGCTTGTTCTGGTAGGACACGAATTTGACCAAAAGTGGTCGAGGAGCCGCCGATGGCGATTTGCTTTGACGACTTGACTTATCTCCTCTCTCCGTCCGTTTCTTGTCTGAACGCGATCGCTAGATGGCGTCCCTCTCGAAGCGGAGTCAGCGTCGTTACCATGGCTACGTCGCAGGAGTCGAATGTGATCGGTCTATAGTGGCTGGGTCTAGGTTGATGTGTAGCTTCTCACGGGCGATCTAGCACACTAGTTGAGTGGTGTCCTCATCCTTTGTCTCCGGTACCCCAAATAACAGAAGGCAATTTCGTTTTGAGTATTGCTCTTGGTTGTTTGCCTCGTTGCCTAGACGAAGAATTCGGGATTGATGCTCATCAATGAGGCCGTTCAATTTCCGGACCTCTTTGTGTGTGATTGCTGTGCTGTTTCTAGGTCCATTATCTTGCTTTTCTGCTTTTCAATTTGTCTAACTGCTATTTTGACAGATTCAGCGAACCGTTCACTTGACGGTACTTTGTCTACAGCTCTGTCAACTGCCTCATCAATAGAAAATGTGGACTTCATTTTCAATGTGTAGTTGTGTGAATAGATGTTCAAAATCATTAGTCATACAACGTCATGAAATATGTTCACCTTCACAATTATCAAATTTAGGAATTCACAAAAATATATAAATAACCACTTGTTGTGAATATAATTCTCATCAATCATGTCCGAAGTCTTTATTGTAATTTCATTCTTTACATGAAAGGTTCAAAATGATTTTAGCTTCAATTTCAGTCTTGTATGTTGAAGATTCAAAATGTTTAATTCAAATAATTACAATGAATTAGTAGGATCCGCAGAACTTGAAGTCTATTTCATGTTAAAGGTACCATTCAGTATTGGTACTTACCGAAAAGCCCCATGGCACTAAAGTGGTTGGTTTTAGTTCCATTTGAAAGTTCATAGAATAAAACATGTGATATGAAAATCTTTCCCTTTCGAATGCTCTCATCAGTGGCGTAGCTTGGTCGGACTGATTGGGGGGGGGGGGGGGGGGGGGGGCTCGCAAAATTATTGGGGGGCACACCTTATGTATTTCTTTGTTTGTTCAAAAAATTTCCCCTTATGTTTTCTATTGTTTTTTCAAAATTATTGGGGGGGGGGCACGTGCCCCCCGTGCCCCCCCCCCCCCCCCCTCCCCGTCGCTGCGCCACTGGCTCTCATAGTTGTAACATTGGATTTAGAAATATTGTATTTATATATCGTCTAGCCAAACGATATCTCGACTTAAACAAACACCTTAAAATGCCAATAAAATTCTTTTTACAAAATTCAAAAGAGATTTTTAAATAGTTGTTGATGATATCTCTATTTAATAATTATTTTAACAAAACATCACATGTACAATTTTGTATGACAAATGGTTGAAACCAATGATTTGTTTAGAGAGTGCCCTCTTGAGTTGTAACGGCTATTTTGGAATATAAACAGGTTTTTACTTTAAATAGTAGTTTGTAATTTTCTACACCTTGCGAGCATGGTGGAGTTATAACTATTAGTTTGTACTGTAATGGTGCAGATTTTGTTTAACAAAATTAAGTTTGACCAAAACTCAACTATCCTTTTATATGCATTTTCTCTTCAATCAACACAACATAAATCATGGTCCATATGCATCAATGCATCGTACAAATACACCTACCAAAATGTACATTATCGATATTCTAAAAATAGTTGAATCGCCTTGGTGCATCGAAAATGTTGAGTCTGCGAGTGCAAAAGCCAACATTGGGTTATGGGCATGCTTAGCATCATGGCCATTGTCTTGAATGATGGCCATGGGCAATGTTAAACCAACGAAAGGCGTAAAATCTATTGAAATGTAATTCAGACAATGGTAACAACATTTTGACGCACCATATTAGCCAATTAAATAATTGATCAATACATGCTATATTTTTGCTCCAAAAATTAATTACATATTGGTAGATCATCTAATGCACAGCACGTAAATTGACACAAAGTGGATTTCGAATTTTTGCAAACAAATGTCCATATATCACAACTTATTAACCCAATTAAGCTGAGATAAAAACCGACAGGAAGCCTAATTATTTTGCTTTGATATGACACCAAATATATATATTTTTTAAAATTACCTTCATACCTTGACAAAATATTTTACAACTGTACCCTTCTTTTTTAGACACCCTGTCTAAAAAAGAATATTGAAAAGAAATAACAAGCCTGCCCGATGTTTTTTGTTTGTTTTATTTCAGCTCAGTTGGATGTGTCAGTCGTGAGATGGGATCAATTGTGGGCAGTACAACGAAATCCACTCTGTGTCAAAACTCAATCATTCTTAAAGCAAATATTGTACATATAAATGTTATTGCGTAATCAATAAAACGACCGCTATGTCGCTCAGATAGTTTCTCTGTTATGTATTAGCTAGAATAATCAAATTTAGTTTGAAATATGAGATTTAGGACTGTTTTCTTACTGAATGAAGTTATCTTAACCTACCTTCTGTGATATTTTGATCTTCAGAACTCATTTTTAAATATGTTTTTTCATCGAATAACAATTGTCAGATTACAGCGCTTGAATGGACGCAAATCTTTGAAGTGGCCAGTTTCTCCCGTGTTTTAAATCTGCTTCAGCCACTTTCCAAATATTTGGCGCTTATTTTCAGAGGGTTTGGCTTGTCTGAATATGAGAATTTACATACCATTTTAACCCTAATCCCACTGGGTTATTTTGGGGACTTGAGTCCATTAGGGGGGGGGGGGGCATTTTGCCCCCCCTCCCCCTCAAATCTCGGCAACGAATGGTCCGATTTACTTGAAAATTGGCACATACGTAAAACAAGTCAAGTAGAATAAGAATTTGAAGAAAAACAAAAATTGGACCTTTATTTTTTGTTATAATTAATTAAGATTTTGAATATGCACATTTTTGACGAATTTGGGGGAAAATTAGGATTTTCTTTTAAAATCAAGAGAAAATACAGGATTTCTTCAGGTTTTCTATAATACTTTCAAATGATGTAATTCATCATATCCATGTTTTTTTTATGGTGATAAAATATATCACTAATTTGCATAAATTATGCAAATATGCAAATTAGTATTCCCGGATTTACCCACATTATTTTCATTCTTATGTATTTTATTTTATTGTTTTTTAGTTTTTTTGTTTTTTAGAAGAATTTATCTCTGAAGTGTATGAATTAAACTAATAACAAAGAAATAATCCAAATTATAATTAAATGTAACAATTATAACAGATTTGGAGTTTACATGGCATCGGATATATGACTTACATAGAAACCTGTACAAAAATTGCAGTTTTTTGTAACGGTTGAGCAATTATCGACCTCTATAATCAGTTCTACATGTCCGACCGGGGTGAATTTAATATCAAAACATGCGGGAGACTTGAGAACAAAATCATGAAGTTTGAACGTGAAATTCCAATCGGTCTAGATGCACGTCGAAAAAAACGACAGGGGGGCCAAAATGCCCCCCCCCCCCCCCCCCCAATGGGATTAGGGTTAAAGGTAATGACTTCTACTAGTATGTCATGTGAAAATCAGTATAATCATTTTCCCAGACTTATTGACAACTACAGAAATCCATGTTGACTCGACTCGACTCGAAAATTTCGTGCGGCTCGACTTGACTCGACTTGACTCGACCCCCTACTGACTCGACTTGACTCGTGACTCGACCTCTTATCGATTTGGAATCGACCCCCCCCCCCCCCCCCCCCCTTGACTCGACTCGACTCGACTTGGTTACAACACTGATGACTTGTGATGAAACGGTGCATGGGGTGAGCTGCTCAAATTTTTTTTAGAATGCGTTGCCATCATTCCGTGTACCCAAACACAACAAAATTCACAATCATGAGAACTTTCAATGAATGAGAAGTGAAGTTTTGAACTTGTATGTTGATTTAAACGAAAAGCCTGAACGGCAACCACGACGTTTGTACGGTTAGGATGTATAAGTGTCATGAATATTTAATACCGAAACTATACTTTCGCATATGAAAAGAATGTGTCACTAGAAACTAACCGATGTGAGTCGTTTGATAAGTAGTACGTGCATATGAGTTGGATTTAGTGAAATCATTTGGAAGAGCCAGTTAAAGTGCTTCCCGGAAATAACTCTTTACCCGCCCGCGATGTTGACACGTTACCGACATCAACGCACGGTCATAGTGATAGTCCAGTTTTGATATTGTCGGCATTAATGCGTTTTTCTTTGAAAGCTCATTTGAAAGTTGGACTTGTATCATACATGTACGTTTGGAGGCAGATTGTGTCGGACGTTTGATGTACTTACTTCTCGGGAAACAAATCTACACCCGCGTTGTGCAGTGCCATCTTGCAAACGCCTTTGAGCACGGTGCGAAATGCACACGGGATCCATGTAATGCAGTGCGCTAAAACTGGCCTAATTTAAAACGGCGAACCGCGAAGTTTTATCATTTCTCACATTGTGTTGCGAATTCATCCCGATGCATGAACATTTTCAATTTTGACACCAGTTCTATTTTTCTAAGTTTGCATTTCCCCAATTGGTTTCCATGCATGCTTGCTAAGATGATGTATCAGTCAGTTTGAAACATTTGCTGGTGCCTTCAACGCAAGAGCTACAGCTACTTGAAATTGGGATAGTCGGTGCAAAACCTTAGCAACATGCGTATTTTTGTGTTGCAAATACACACCGTGGTACTTCTTGTCTGTACATGGTGTGCAAACTCACTGACACGATGCGATATTGCCAGTTCTGTAACATTTATTGTGGAACCAGGCGATGTCACCACCACGGAAGGACAGAATGCAACATTTTCGTGCACGGTTTCCGGCAATATCCCCAAAACAGATTCCATAACATGGCTCGTTAACCCTTACAGGTACGATGACTCGGTGTACAGATCTACGAACCGATCGGATAGTTATTTGACATCAGTTATATCCTTTGTTGAAGTTGGCCAAACGGAACGGAGTTTGCAATGTCGGTTACAATCTATAGATCCTGATGGATTTCCCAAAATGTGCTACTCGAAGACTGCTTTTCTACGCGTCTTTCCGATTCTGAGGGAGGACGACATTACATGCAGACCATCAGGACATGTATTTGCGAACGAGGGCGATATCCTCCGAATATCCTGCGAGATCCCTACGAGCAACCCTAATGTTGACCTCACCTGGAGTGCGGAAGGAGGAAATTACTCTCTAGCCACAAGCTGGAAAGAAGGATCAAGGACGATTCTCATGCAAGATCTTCTCACTTCAGCAAACCTGCACTCAATAACTATCGGTTGCTTGGTAGAACATGACAATTCTCTTAAACAAAACATCTCCTGCGGCATTGGGCCTTTCACGATTGTATCTAAACCAAGGGTGGTTGTTCAGCCACCAGAGATTTTTCTTCCGCCAAACTACACACGTGATCAGGTGTTCAAGTTTACCTGCATAGGAACTGGATTCCCACCTATTCGAAATTTTACCTGGAAATGCTCTCCCGAAGAACGTATTGAGAGTTGTTCTGCAGAGAACAATACAGTCAATGTCTCACTATCGCCAGGATACAAGAGTGAGCAAAGTGGTGACAGTTTCAACCTTATTACCGTGACTTGTTTAGCAGCCAATACGGAAGGGGTATCGAACGTGACTTCGGTGATACGACTTACAAGGCCAAACCAGGAAGACATTACGACTCCTGATGAATCCACGTGTGAGAACGCAAACGTGACCGTCAGCGGTTTAACAGAGAAAGCAGAGAATGGGACTCACAGATTAACTTTAGCCTGCACTGTCCAATACTTGAACTGTGGAGGAAAACTAACGCTTCAAGGATTTGCTAATCGCACACTTGTATTAAGTAAGAACATCGACCTTCAGAAAAATACGGCACCCATCAACATAACCGAGACAATTTCAAATTTAAGTGTCAACAGGGAAACTATTTTGATCTGTCGGATCAATGGATCGTCTTTCACTTTGGAGGAAAGCATTGCCAACGTCAAGCCAACCTCATTTCTTGCAAATGATAGTTTTGATACACAACGGCACGCTGATGCCACGGGACAACTATTATCTGAAACGCAGCTCATTATTATCATAGTCGGGGCAGTGGTGTTCGGAATTCTCCTTAAGGGTTCTTTGTTGACTGCAATTGTAGTAGCACTTTATAAACGTAAGGCGATGCATGACGACATCGGCATATCGACAGAGAGCGACAATAAAGAACGAACGGTTCCAGGCGATCACGATCAAATGTCTCAGCAGGTCCAAGGCTTAGAGGACGACACCTCCTCCGAACCGGTCTATGAAGAACCAGACGTCGACTCCGTTGTTCATCACGAATACCATACGGGTGACCCGGGCTTGGCATCTGGAATGATGGACTGCAACGATGGATACGAAGTGCCAATGCGTGCCGTACTTGATTCCCCAGTGTATAATGAAATAGATGGAACAGATGGAACGACGAATGAAAATGTCTACAATAATCAGTGCTTAGTCGAAATGCACACGTTTAAGAAACAGCACGAGCCACACCCATTAAACTCTTTAATGAAAGATAATGACACGCATTTTCCGTCTCCACCACCTCTCCCAGTGCATGCAGTGTAGACAATCTTGTATCTTTGCCATTGTTTGTATTATAAGTACCTTCTGCCTTCCAGATATTGGAAAGGGACAAAAGTGTGGGGGCCACGCTTCTGGCAAAGCTCTTCAAAGCCAACGCAGGCCTTGCCATTTTGGTGCAAGGTAATAATGTCAGAGGTACAAACAAAATATCAGAGGTACAACATAAATGTCGGGGTAATAATCAGTGCCGTCATATTGGGCCGTATGCATAAAAACAAGCAATTGCTTATAAGCAATTGCTTTAAGCACAAGCAAGAGCTTGTCAAGCAAAAGATCAAGTTCAAGCAATTGCTTGAATTCATATGCACAAGCTTTTGCTTGTGCTGAAACCGTTTGCTTGCACTGCCTAAGCAATTGCTTACGTGTTGGACAAAGGATCGTTACGGTTGTGCGAACATCGCACTGCAGGACAACAATACTTCGTGCCCGACCTGGCAGCAGTATTTTTGCTTACGCAAATAGGGGGAAACAGCACAGAGCATATAGGGGGGTTTATGTGCAGATCGATGGACGAAAATTGCCGTAAAAAGTCTAAAATAACAGAAATTTGATTAAATATGAAATCACAACATAACCTCTGGAATAAGGAGCTCGTAATCATCCTGAAACGGTATGAAAATTTGATCCTTAAACGCGAATGCCCTGAGTAAGCAAGAGCTCAAGCTGGTCTGGATGTGCTTGAAAAAACGCAAGCAATTGCTTATCAAGACAAGTAAAAGGTTCGTTTTATGCATACGGTTTCAAGCAATTGCTTGCTTGGTAAGCAATTGCTTACGAGCAGTAAGCAATTGCTTGTGCTTGTAAGCAAATGCTTTTGCTTGCAAGCAATTGCTTGTTTTTATGCATACCGATTCAAGCAAAAGGCTAGCACAAGCAATTGCTTGTTTTTATGCATACGGCCCAATATCTCAGCACTTTATCACACAAAATGTCGAGATATAAGCTACTGGGGCTAGTATACTGTTGTTAAATGGCGGTGGAGGGTATAGCACGGAATATTACATCCCGAGGGATTTTAAATGCTATTGAGGGAAGAGTAAATAAGTCCCGAGACGAAGTCGAGGGACTTATTTTCTTCACGAAATAGCATTTGAAATCCTGAGGGTAGGAATATTCCGTGATTTTCCCGACAACAAATTGAACAACTGTTTTATCATCTGACTGTCAAACACAGGGGTGTAATATTGCCATTGTATATCGAAAAATATTACACCGCAGCGGCATGTACTGTATTTACTAAGTCATGTGATAATCTATTATATTCCCTTCTTATCATAATGTATATCTTATCAATGACTGTGTATCTTACATCGTATATGTCCTGAGGATAATACAATATGGAAACTAATTTTGAAACTTATATTTTGTGATTAGGTTTGCATATTATGAATATCTATTATTTTTCGATATTTTAAATTTGTTGATGTGTTAATGTTTATTTGTTTTTGAGGAAGTACGTACATAGAATAAGGAATTAGTTATAAAGATCGCACAGAAATTCCATACATTCAGTTATTAGACCCATCTTCATGTTCATCCCAGCAAAGACTGTTATGACAAGAACACATTGAGAAAAAGACATGGATGCTTTTTTCCCCCTCATCAATACTTTATTACACAAGTTTAACAAGCAATAGCAAAGCTTCGCTTGAAGAATGTCAGATAGTAGACATACATGTAGTCAACGTTGAGACATATCTAGCCAGGCATTTCGTCATGTACTTTCGACTTTTATGCAGTACTCTTTGAAAGGCAGAAATTATTGTATTTGTTGGGTTAAAGGGGTAGTACAGTTTTGGTAAGGCTGAACTTTAGTAACCAAACCTGGACAGTAACATTATAAACTAATAGTTATAACTCCACCATGCTCCAAAAGGTATACAAAATTACAAACGACTAAGTAAAAAGCCCGTTATCATTCAAAAAGAGCCATTAAAACACAAGAGGGCGCTTTCTAACAAGGCATTGGTTTTAACCATTTTTCATACAAAATTATGCATGTGATGTTTTATTAAAATAATGATTAAATAGAGAGATCATCAACACCTATTTAAGAAACGCTTTTGAAAATTTTGAAAAAGTGCAAGCATTTTTTTAATTTTTTGAAAAAATCATCTAATTATTTGGGCCCCAAATAATTATAAGATCGGATATATTTATTGATATTTCAGCCGTTTCTGGGTCGATTTCAACCAAATAAAGTTTATTCTGCCATTAAAAGTGCATGTTCTCTCAAATTCGACACTCAGTTTTTCATTACCTCACAAAAAAATTGTGATGTGCAGCGCCCTCTCTACCAAAACTAAACTACCCCTTTAAACATAACACAGTGTAACTTTTTAAAAATAACATCATGTTTGTGATTAAGAAACGTGAGATGAATACAGTTCAAGTCCCTCAATTTCAACTGTTTTATTTTCTGCCACCCTAGGAACTGTTATGAACACCTTTTTATTCTGCACCTAAGAAGGTATCTACATACCTTGACTGTTGTACTGCTGAATCTGGAGACGATGTTTGAAATTTAGTTGTTTGGGCCCTTTTGGGCCCTTCCCCTGGGTCCCCATTGCGGCCACGTTTACCATTTGAACAACTTTGGATCCCCTACCCATAAGGATGATTCCTGCCAAGTCCTAACCATGCGTTTTCAAGAAGAAGATTGCAATGTAAAAGATTTACGGACGACGGACGGGGACGGACGGCAATAGCTCATCTTGATTATGGGAGTATTTGAGTAAAATAATAGGGCAAGAAGGAGCAACAGAAGTGAAGATTGTACTTGTTTTGTTGAGGCTGGAAAGATGTACTCTGTGATTCATGACCATGGCGTACAAGCCGGGGGAGGAAGTAGCCGACCCCACCCCCCCCCCCTCCCCCCCTTGGCAATACTCGTGCAAAAAGTCATAATTTGGGGCCGAAATGTAAATACAAGTTATAGAAAGAAGAAAATAAAGCAGCGCTGAAATAATGACTGCAGAGAATCCTTCGTTATTCCTTTTTTCGATAAGCCATATATACAACCACTACCAATATTCGACATATAACATTCATTTGTTTTGATATTTTTACCTGTGACACTTCTACCACTTACGTTTTTACCTCTGACATTTTTAAGTCTGACATTTTTACACCGAGCCTCTATTTTTGCAGTATAACTAATACCAAATGAAAACTTTATCACGACATTATTATGTTCATCATAGTGAAAAGCACTGATTTATTTTCAATTATTTTGTCTAATAGAATGTGAGGGATATGATGGCTTATCGGCGAATAATTATTTACTCAGAACCAGACGTGAAACAGAAGAGTCATGCCTATTTGAACGTAATGTAGAAGTGATTATTCATATCGGAATCGGCGCCGATTGTTACTTCGTTTACGACTCACCATAATTGTTTTCATTTTCACTCTTTAAACAAATTGTTTTTGCTAAAGAAACACTTTTCTCATGAAAGGATGTCAGTGGATCAAATATTTCGATGTGTTGAAGCATGTATCTTTGTAATTTGATTTTTTTTGTAAAATATGCATGGACAAATCAAAATGGTAGTAACTCGCAAATGCGGCCACACTCTTTCACGACCGATGCGATATTAAAGTGTCGTAAAGTTTGGAGTGCTTTATCATTTTGGCTCATATTTTGGTAATTTTTTATTCACTTTTTTTAAATAAAAAATTATCAACAGACTTTCTTGGGTGGAACCTCTTTGGAATTATGTTTTTTTTTAATAGAAGGGGATAATTTCTCTAACTTTTCCTGGAAATATAAGTCTATCGGCTCATGTAAAAAAACGAATTGTTCATATATAATATTGCCAAAGGCGTTTAATTTGATCTAAATACATCACCGATGAGAACAAGTGTTGTTGCCATTTTTTTCTTTTTGGTCCAAGGGATATTTTGGCAAATTATAAAGATAATTAGCTAATTTGCATATTCCTGAAATAAGGTCAGGGGTCGTTTTCCATCTAGGTATAGTACATTATTAAAGTAGCTGAGCGAAGAAATATCACAAAATATCACAAAATAGACAAATTATACATGTACGGGAAGCTTATACCAACCAGAACACAACTCATCTGCTCTTAAGTCTTGACATATCAATGAAACGCGATAAGAAGCGTGTTTCCAAGACCCTTCTCAGAACTTCTATATGGCTTGGAACGGGAATTACTGAGTACGGATTAATGACGTCACACGTGCGAGTCCCCCGCCTAGAGCGTAGAGCGAGACGTATACAACTGTGTATTAAAATCCTCACAAGAAGTTCCGCAATTCAAGTTTGAGCGTTTATATCTCTCATGTTACTTTATTACCGTTCATGAGTTTGGTATGATTGGAAGGCTTGTATTCCCCACTTTAAACTGATATGACATTTGCCATGAATATGTTATCATGGAATGCGCATGACACCCGAATATGGGGCAAAGTCAAAAGTAAAATGTTGCAAAATGCATTGATAAAACAACAGTGTACCCTCCTTTTGTTGTGAGAACGGTGTTATGAATAATGTTCAGTCGGTCATGCGTGAATGTCAATGGCGTTTTATCATTTTGTTAAAGGATGAAATATACCTTTATTATTTTGAGGTGGTGCAATAACGATTGTTGCTAGGAAGATGTAGTGTGTTTTATTGACTGATTGAGAACTTATCATTATGTTTGACCATATTAATGCTTTTTGCAAGATTTAACTTTTGACTTTGTAATGCACATTCCATGATAAAAAATGTCATATTATTGTGAAGGGGAGAATACAAGCTTTCCAATGGTAACACTAATTTATGAACGGTAATACAGTAATAAGGGAGATATGAACGCTCAAACTTGAATTGCGGAACTTTTTGTGAGGGTTTATAATACAGACTTCACATGACACGAACTTACGCCAGCTGATGATGGAAGTGGAATACAAATCTCTCGAAAACAGCTAATTACATTTTATTATTGCGTATAAAGAATATTCCATTATACTTGAATCATGCAAATAGATTTGTCTACCCTTCTATGTCGTGTAATATCCCGAGATGTTTTCGTAAACATGTTAGCCTGGCAGCTAGCGCAGAGTGAATATTGTTGGTGACTATTGTTCAGGTTATGTATATAGACATGACAGTGAATCTTGAGCACACCTTTGCATTTTATGATGTCATGCAGTTCAAATAACGGTGCATATGTAATTAATATTCGCAATTAAATAGTACTAGTAGTAGAAGTGTTTTTAGTGACTTTACTGAAGAATTAATTCATGGTATTTTCCGTCTCGTCCTCTTCAATCTATCCCTCCTACATCCCCATCATCATCATCATAATCAAAATCATCATCATCATCATCATCATCATCATCATCATCATCATCATCATCATCATCATCATCATCATCACTATCACTATACCAATGACATTATATTTTGTGGAGCTGTTTACATCAACTTTGATGTCTACATTTACTAGCAGTTCCTCCTGAAGATCAGGCATTGTGATGAGAATACTTAGCGTTCGGGTGGTATACACAGTCATACACCTACAGTACACAAAGCCCACGGACTTGGGAGCACACCTACAGTACACAAAGCCCACGGGCTTGGGAGCGCTCTCATGCACTCTTCACACATGTGACGTCATTAATCGTACCCCCACACAGCGGGCTGATCAAGGGCGAATAACGGGTCGAAATTTCATAACTTTAGATTGCAGATTAATCAATTCTGTGACAATTTTTGACAAAATATATATGAATTATTAGGAAGAATGTAACATTTCCTTTGCGATGATGCCAAAATTATTTAGGTTACAAGCATTGTTAAACCTTCGCTCAGGTACTTTAATCAAAACAATCATGATAGGGTTTTATACAACTTTAATTTTTAGACTTTCAGTTATTGGAATTAGCAACTAGAATATTTTATCAAACATAATATCGGTAGTCATATTCGTTTGTCTCGCAATGTATGGTCAACAAGGAGTCTAAAAGATCACGACGTTTCGTGCGCCGCTGCAACACTTTGTCGTGAGAGAGAGAATTTAAATTTAAATGGCGACGCAGTCAGGATTAACTATTTTCGCCAATATAATCTAATGTAAGCAATCGTGTTTTATACTCTTCGGGCGGCTCCAAAAGCACTATCTCGAATAAGCGAGTATGTTAATAATTGGTCATTAACGGGCAAAGTATATTGGCCGGTGCACACGGGTGCTAAACCAATCACCGGGCCGCTGGCTCGGCTTGCTTGCTAGGCGGGAACAATAGCGAGCTCAACCAATCAACGCGCCGCTGGATTTTAGATTCCTTGTTGACCATGCGAGACAAACGAATATCACTAGCGATATTATTTTCGATACTATATCCGCAATGAGTAATATATTTACCATTTTAGAATATTTTAATTACAATGAAGTTGGTTACTTACAGTAAACAAATCATACATTAATACAATAAATGTTGTTAAAGTGGCACATAGCATTATCTCATTTAAAATGCCGAAGGCGGCCATCTTTGATTAATGTGGGTTACCGAGGTGATACGTCGAAATAAGTATCATACATGGATTTGTTGCCCCCTCCCCCCCCCCCCCCCCCCCCCCGAAACCTGTAAAAGTGGTATTTCTCGTCGTTTTTACTTCTTGGGTTCACACTATACAACATTTTACCTGATTTCTGAGAATATGCAAATTTAAATTGCAATATGCTGTACTCTTGTATATATGTACATATATTGTTATTATTTTACTGTATATGACTATGATTTTTGTTATAATTGTATTTATTGTTGTTGTGTAGGGCCCCGATTATAAGCATCTACTGCTTCTTAGGGGTCCTAACCATTATTTGTTTTTATCAATTACTTTGTACAACTTGTATATTGTTGTTGTTTTTATAATGGTTAAATGAATAAATGAAATGAAATGAAATGAGGTAATCTAATTATGCTAATTATATGTACTACAAGAGGTTGCCAGGGTGGCAACCAAGCTGAAGTATATTTAATACACATTACAAGCATGATTCCATCTAAATAACCTGTAATTAATAGTTATTAGAGGATGTAGCTAGTGTGAATTAATAATATTCATAAATATGCAAATTAGGGGCAGCCAGCTTGGATTTCAGAGTGTTGCCTATATAACACTTGCAACCGAGCACCAGAAATGGATTCATTGCCCCAAATTACTCTAGTACAATTGTTTTTGATCGCTATTGTACTATTCCTAGATGGAAGATTCCCCCTGACAATATTTCAGAAATATGCAAATTAGCTCATTATCTTTATAATCGCCAAAATAACCCTGGGAAATTTTTTGTTTTAAATGGCAACATGTTTTTTTACATTCACAATACTATTTGGAAGAAATACAATTAGTGGACATACTGTTATCTGCAATATCTGTAATAACAGCCAAAATATAAGAACGATAAGATCGGTCGATATCTAAGACTATACTGGGACGATCGGAAGTCGTTTTTATTCTTCTAATCCCTTGAATTGAATTTAAGTTTGCCCAAGGTTTTTTTAAAATTGTATTTATTTTGGCATGACTAAAATATTCAACTTTTATTTAAGTACAGGGAGTGATTTGGTAAACCAAAAGTCTATGAATTAATACAAAATTGAATGTTAATAATAATATAAAGTTTATACAATTTTAATACATCTAATTTGTTTCCAAATTCAAATTTATTCAGATTTATCAGAGCAATATAAACAATTCATAAGTATAAAATATGACATAGATAATGTGATAGAAACTCAGCAGACCAGAAAAAATAGTTATCAGAACTAATAGGTATCAACAAAAGTCATACGACATGTAATATGTTCAATCGATTGTTCATATTTTCATTTATCAAAATATAACAAAAACGTGTCTTGTTTCATCTATTATATTAATACGGTAAGCTTCAACCCCAAAATGGTTCCCACTCGAGATATCCTCACCCCGAGGATTCGGCGACTTCCCGACCGTCGCGATCGAAGGATATACGTTTTGCGGAGGACAATAAGGCATTCCCGAGTCGCTCCCGCCCCGTGGTCGTCCTCCAGATCGAAGAAAAGGGAAAGTCAGCAATGTCAATTGCCTGTTTAAGACGCCGAGTATTGACTAACGATTTATCGCCGTAAAAGTATTTTGTAAGAATATAAATTGGAGTAGATAAAACAAATAATATATCGAGAAACTATTTTAGATATAACACGTTGCGAAACTACCCAGGTTTTGATAAATACAATATTTATATTACGCGGATGGTATGGTAATGATCGCTATTGCCGATTGGCATCGTGTTTGTAAGTGCATGGACGACAAAATGCGACAACTTCAATTTAGCTGCGGTTATACAACGCGCGATGGCTGTACAGCCGTGTATACACGTCGCGCAGTCATCTAATTACCCCACCGAACCGTAGTTTATTTGCATAGCTCACTGACCTGCTGACCATCGTCTCTATTCGCCCTACCGTACACGATACTATAATTGCGCCAGCTTGTGGTAAGATGTATTAAGTTAGCCACGAAGCTAGCATGCAGTACCAGAAGAGACGCCGACGGGGTGGGGGTGGGGGTGGGGGTAGAATGGACGGGGAGGTATCTGCTCATTATGCATTGCATGTATAAACGGCTATCATCGGGTAGGGGGGGAGCGGCGAAGCTTCTTTATTAGCAAGAACACATACATAGTGTATTGTATCTATTTTAATACAAGCGGAACAAATTATGGATCATATGAAATATGGGGGATAACTGAATAACTAATAGCGTGGATACTAAATCATCATGGTTTTGTTATACATTGGCCGAATGTATCGTTGGACGGGCCCCGACGGGTTGTGGGGGCGGGATTGAGTCGCCCGAGTCTATTTTGTCTTACTATTTAAATGATGACTGTGGGATATTTAGTAAAGTTTTAAAGTGGTGTATGTCATCATCGTCTTTCTCTTACAAAAACCCGCGGATTTCCGCGGGTACAGCTAGTAAACATGAATTGTTCAAGTTCGTTATAATGGGTACGTTGTCTCTAAAGGGGTAGTACAGATTGGATAAGGCTGAGCTCTAGTAACCCAAACCTGCACAATGACAATACAAACTATTCGTTATAACTCCACCATGTTCGAAATGTATAGAACATCACAAGCGAATAAGTGAAAAGTCTGTTATTATTCAAACAGAGCCATTAAAACACAAGAGGGCGCTCACTGAAAAAAACAATTTCAACCATTTTTCATACAATATTATGCATGTGATGTTTTGTTGAGTATTGATTAAAGGGAAAGTTCAGTTCTGGTAGAGAGAGTACAATTTTAGTCAAACTGAATTTTAGTAACCAAAACCTGCACCATTATATTACAAACTAATAGTTATAACTCCACCATGCTCAAAAATTACAAATGACTAAGTAAACAGCCTGTTATCATTCAAAAAGAGCTGTTTAAAATAAATAGGGCGCTTTCAAAAAATGCATTTGTTTAAACCATCTTAAATAAAATATTGTGCATGTGATGTTTTGTTGAAATAGTGATTAGATAGAGAGATAATAAAACAAATTTTTTGACATTTTTAAAAAGAGGAAGCATTTTAAAACAAATGTTAACGGCTGGTTTAAAATTATCGAATACTTGTGGGCCCCCACATTTATTACAAATGGATATTTCAGCCGTTTCTGAACCGATTTTGATCAAATAAACTTTATTCTGCCATTAAAATTGTATGCTCTTTCAAATTTGACACTCTGTTTTTCATTATCTCACAAACACGTTATTTTGTGTAGCGCCCTCTCTACCAAAACTCAACTATCCCTTTAAATAGAGATATCATCAACAACTTTTTAAAAACCTCTTTTTAACATTTTTTGTAAAAGTGTAATCATTTTTTTAAACTGTTTTAAAAATCATCGAATACATCTGGGGCCCCAGATGTATTCCGATCGGATATATTTATTGATATATCAGCCGTTTTTAACCGAATTTGATCAAATAAAGTTTATTCTGTCATTAAAATTATATACTCTTTCAAAAATGTTATACTCAGTTTTTCATTATCTCACAACAAATTATTTTGTGCAGCGCCCTCTATACCAAAACTGAACTACCCCTTTAATATGTGTCATATTATAATTTATCATTATTGATAATATGATAATAATTGATAATAGGCTAATTTCCGTTAAAGGGATAGTTGAGTTCTGGTAAGGAGAGTACAGTTTTGGTGAAACTGAATTTTAGTAACCAAAACCTGCATCATTACATTACAAACTAATAGTTATAACTAGAAAGGAACACAAAATTACAAATGACGTAGTAAAGATCATGTTATCATTTAAAAAGAGCCGTTAAAACGTAAGAGGGCGCTATCTAAACACTCATCGGTTTCAACCATTTTGAATAAAATATTGTGCATGTGATGTTTTGTTGAAATAGTGATTAGATAACCAACAACTATTTAAATACCTATTTTGTAACTTTTTGAAAAGAGGAAGCATTTTTTTGAATTTTTAACGGCTGGTTCAAAATTCTATAATAAACCTGGGGCCCCAGCTTTATTACAAATTGTTATATTAATGGATATTTCAGCCGTCTCTGAACCGATTTTGATCACACAAAGATGATTTTATTATTTAAATATTATGCTCTTTCAAGTTTTACACTCAGTTTTTCATTACCTCACAAAAAAAATTAAGTAGTCTAGCGCCCTCTCTACCAAAACTCAACTATCCCTTTGAATGTGCATGCTTCTGTAAACGTCACAGTTGTTGGTGCAGGGGAGGAAATTTGCATAATTAAACAATGGCAATGCAGTAACAAATTGCTTATTCATCAATGCTAATAAATGTCAAAACAGGCAGACAATCATTGTGTAATCAATCACTTATATCTACAGCCAATGCATATTTCTATAAAATATCACCCATTCATTAACAAATAATCATATAAACATAACCATAAACATACATATAATTATATAATCTCATTAACACATTTCTGAGCCAATGTGCTAGATATAAGGCTAATAACCGTCAGTGCCATCAGTATCGTCAGTTTAAAAACAAAAATTGGTCTCATTTTTTTTTTTTTTTTAAATAAAGGGTCTTGATAACACAAAATTGTATAAGATATATTGTAGCTCTTTTTTGGTCAAGATGCATTTTAACACAAAATGAATAACAACCCTTTTTTTTTAGTAATAAAGCATCCTAATCTTTAACAAAATAAAGGATACTATTCGCAAGGGAACACTTCAGTACTAGGATTTGTTTTAATTGTCACAGTCCTTGCTACGCGTATCTAATAAGGTATGCAATGTTAAAAAGCTTTCATAGGTTTCATTAGAGTTTAATGATAATTCAGCATTCTGATAGACTTCTGGGAAAATATATATGCACACGAATTTGCTTGCAAGAGGGTTTTGGACGTACGCATTTGTTTATAATAATGTTATATCTATTTTATTATTTATTTATTTATTTATTAATTTCCGGTATGAATGACATGTTACAAAGGTCCGAAGACCAACACGGATCATTGGTACAATAACAATGATATTCATAGATACATTACACATATATACATCATACACGTATTTTAATTATGCACAAAACCTGATGCACATTAAACACTATACAATAATCTTTAAACATTCCAAATTATGAAGAAGCATTATATTATACAGCAAGAATATACTAACGTTTAGTTATACAAGTCCTCGAATTGACAACAGCGGTGAAACAAGGAGAGGGAGGAGTTAGAGAGAGGTATAGAGCAGAATAGCAAGTAAGAAAAAGGAGAGAGTTAAAACGATTGAGAGGAAGCTGGAAGAAATAAAGGGGATGATATTTTTTAAGCGGAATAGAAAGAGAGAGATACAAGGGAAGCGGGGAAGAAAGACAAGAAAGTGAATGATAGAAAAGAAAAGCGAGCAAGAACGAGAGAGAAAGAGTGTAGGGAATAGAAAAAAGAAAGCCAGAAAATAGAGAAAAGGGGTGGAGAAAGAGAAAGCAAGCATGCAGGAGAGAGAAAGAAAAAGTGGGAGAAAAGGGAGGCAAAGTTAGAAAACTACACAATTAAATGAGATTAACAATCAAATAATAGTGAATCTGCAAACATCTTGAAGCTTTGTAATTGTTAAACAAAACATGTATACTAATGTTGCAATAAAACGTTTTAATTATTTATTATGAACATGACCTAGCAAGAATATAAAAACACAAATACAAATTATATTATCCCTTATCGTAAGATTGTTGCATTAGGAGTGTATACAACAAGAAAAAGAATAGTTTTGACTAGAAAAGACGTCTCTCGGGGAATAGTTCCTTTTGTATTGCTGACGTCACGAATAGTTCACCATATATTGGAGTCTAGGCAAGAGCGCCTATGATATTAATGAACAAAATAATAATAATAATAAATGAATTGTATACATTCAAATCAGAGGTATCTTTAAACATGAATGACGATTCATGTGTATAGATCAAATAGACTGTGAGAGTATTGCGTAATTAATTATAGTTTTCTGTTTAATCTTTTGATTTCGTTCTTCTACATTAAATGAGCTATACCCCATTATTGACGATTACCAAAGACTGTATATTGATAGTGATTGTATTTGAATAAACAGCACTCATTACATTTTCAGCTTTATTTCTTTACAATTATGTGTAGAAACATAATGGAGTCGGGTGACAACTGTTGAAATGTTTTCATATATCAGCAATTCGTTTCTGTATCTTTGTCTAACTGTATAGAGTGGTGAAGTGTGATGTCACCTATGATGTCATAAACATCTATTTTTTGAATTTTCAAATTTGAACTTCATTTTCCAAAAGAGCGTAAAAGATAATGTCCAAATACCGAAAATCAATTGAATATGTGAAGTATTGGCTGAGATATACCCATCAAAATGAATTTTACTTCAATGGGCAATCAGTGTTATAGTGCTCTGGTTCATAAAGTTATGAACCAGAGCACTTTAAAAGATGTTTATGACGTCATAGCATCTGTACTCTATATTTTCAGTTATGTAAGCCCCGTAGTAAGTACAATGTTGAATTCGATCACATTTTCTTTGTGCCATTATACGTGTAGGCCTATATATACATGTACGTGGTTGTAATTCATAATTATGCATAACATTATTTTTCTTCACATTTAAATACAGCCCATGCTCATCATAGGGTCTGAACATTACGCAATAAACCGAAATGTCCAGCTAGCATCATCTTTTCAATCAAATGAGGTCCGCTCGCTATACAAAAGGTCAACTTGTCATAAGGTTCGTCATTCATAATTTTGTGAAGGAATCGCTATTTATAAAAATGAAGACGGGTCGCATACAAATTTCATATTGGGGGTCAGAACCCATAAGGGTCGCCATATCATAATATGATATCAGGGTAGCTATTCGCAATGCAATATCGGGGTCGTTAAACATAAAATGAGAGTTTTATTATGTGGAAAATAAAGTTCAATTCAATTCAATTAATTTCTATTCAGGTTTGCTTTTTATAGTGCCATATAAAGTATATTAAAAGTAACAAACTAACACGAATTGCAAAAATGCAAATCATGTCTTATGGTGTTAGATTACGTTATACAAAAAGTCAATAGCGAGCGCGTCATCATTTTAAGAATAGCGACCCCTTTACATGATTATAAATAACGACCCTGATATTGTATCATGAATAGCGACACTGATATTGTATTACAAATATAGACCCTTTTCTTACATTGAAATAGCGAATGTTATGGGTAATAGCCCCCAAAACGAATTATGAATGGCGACTACCTTGAAGGATTATGACTAGGAGCCTTATTAGTATTAATCGTTTTCCCCGGTTTTTTGATTCGCGACCCTTCTGCTAAATTATGAGTAACGACCCTTATAATCAGAGGTCCTTAGACCTTCGTGAAATAGTGGTCCTTTATGGCTCAGTCACATTTGACACGGCGGCCGTACGGTCTAAAATTTCTACGGCCAATTACAAAAATAGGGCCGCCGTAGAATTTCTACGGTCACATGCATTAGCAGTCACATTTGCCACGGCCGCCGCACGGCGTTATTTATCTTTAATTTGCGGAGAAAGAAAATCTGCGGCTGCCGTACGGCCTTTAAAGTGATGACGCACGGTTGCCTTAGGGCGTCCCTGCAGTTGCCGTAGGTTATTTGAACAAATATCAAGGCAGACGCAAGGCGCCCGCAAGGCGACCGCAAGGCGGCCGCAGGGGGGCCATACGGCAACCGTGCGGCCAGGCTGACGCTACAGCTACACCCCTATAGAGTATAGGAGTGGTAGCCATGGCTACGGCGTGTATAATTGCTTCGGCGACCGTAGAAATGAAAAAGAGTTATAACTTTTAGTTATAATTCTACGGCAACACCTACGGCCTGTAAAATATACGGTTACACCGTACGGGGACCCTGCGGCCATCGCAGATTTTCTGCGGCCGCCGCACGTTTCTCTCGATTTCGGGGGCGTACGGTCGCCGTAAGCTCGCCGTAGAGCAAATGTGACTGTAGCATTCGTTTACGGAAATATAACGTTATTAATAATGACCCTTATAACTGGCGATCCTTATGAATAACAACCCATATTTACATCTAAATGGGAATATTTTACACAATATTCCACCAACAGTTACACCATCGTCGTCAACATATATCGCCTTACGCATAACATATTCTGTATACATATTAAAACGATAAGGAAAGCAACACATTTTCTTTTGAAAACCAATCTGTGGTGCTACACTGCTACTGTTGGTTGGAATACATGATTGTTGACTTTATACATAGGCCACGTTGCAGAAAGAGATATAATCGATTATTAGTTATTATAAACTGTAAGTAAGACAATTTGCGCATTTCAACTAATCAGATAAGCGCATTATTAGTCACATTATATGACTTAAAATAATTGCAACTTAACAATCGATTGCATCTCTTTGTACAACGGGGCCATAGTGTTGTTATGTTACCTATGACAAATGAGTTCCTTCGTCCTTACTATAACAATGTGCACTTAGAATCCCATATAGTGTTAATGTATACTTTTCAAACGCTTTTGAATGATGAAAGAAACGCAACGAGATTGGTATTTCCCGCTGTCTAGACTTCTCACATATTCACCTAAATATGTAGCTTTGTCCCACGAAACCCTTACAACGTCGCCAAGTGTTAGCCGAGAAAATTGATGGAGAAAAAAAAAAAACTTTGCCAAGAACCTGCTTTGGCAATTGCTGGTCATCTTACATTTTTGTGCAAGAAGGAATTTTACCGAAGTATGATAAAAAGTATATTACTGTAAAGTAGAAATTCTGTATAATTCAGATATATTCAATAATGAAATTATACATTGCGACTAAAACAGCTTTGTGTGGTGTCAAGTAACATAATATGTATGTTTCTCTATAGTTAAAACACAATATACTCTGTGTGCCCTTTCTGGCGAGTCTATATTTTCGAAAGTTAATGCTTAAAATATTCTTGATTAAGTTTGTATGTTTCAATCTGTTCAATGTTTACATTGTATGTGATTAAATTGGATGTAATTTCCGGCAAATTCTGAAATCATGCCAACCATCCTTTGCCTCATGTTGGGGGAAAATATTGATCAACATCAATTTCACGTATTACTACACCAATGCTGCATTCATCCGTCTCGACATTGACAAATGTGTATCCTTCTCAGACATGTTTAGTCCTATTATTGATCTTTGCCTAACGAAGTTGGAAGCATGTACTCCAAAATACATTGGTGACCACATTTTGAGAAGATGCAACTATA
This sequence comes from Echinarachnius parma, assembly GCA_037951105.1. NCBI lineage: Eukaryota > Metazoa > Echinodermata > Echinoidea > Clypeasteroida > Echinarachniidae > Echinarachnius > Echinarachnius parma. Next base: position 74,839 of record JBAMJV010009720.1, read on the forward strand.
TTATGTCTACTGACACTTCTGGATCTGAGATGTCATTCGATTTAGTGGTTCTTTGATGTAATTCAGTCTTGTCAGTGGAAACTCGAACGAACCCTTTAAGAGTACAATGAACATGCTCAACTTGAATATGGGAAGAAACATATCTCCCACGACGTATTGTACGCAAATACAATCTACGATAACACGTCACTGCCACAAAAATACATATCACCATCACAATTACACATGAAACCAAAAAAAACAACAAATTATGAAGGTGTTGGTTGGTGGGGCACATTTGTTCTGGAGTTTCGTTACCAACAGTAGTTTGTGCATCCTCTTCATGCTCAATGGGAGGAAGATCAAACGTTGTTGTGCCCGTACACACATCCTGGTCTTGTACGCCAGTGAGGCAGCAAGTGACTGGTTGAACATTTTTAACCCAAAATCGCCGAAATATTTTATCATCAGAAACAAAAACATCAGAATTTGGTGGCACCGGTTCATTATTCTGAAAACACACGAAACCCTTCCCGTTGACGCTATGGGTTATTTGGGCAAAACATTCTACTGTAGACCATTTTTGACCGAATGATTCCGAGGTTGAAAGATATCTACATTGATCATCAAGTGATTCTTCTAGTACCACGTAAACTTCGGACGATCCAGGTAATAACTGTCCACTTTTGGAGGCAGTTGAAACATATTTTCCTCTGTCTTCAGTGTCTATATTTTCTATGATAATCTGTAGCAAATTTGTTGTCTCTAGCTCTACTGAAAATCTATTCCGTTGTGAAATGCTAAGCGCACTGGGAACTAATTCGTTGTTAACCATAAAAGGCGAGTTATCATTCAGGCTAACATTGAATGACACATTTGCGTTCGATTCAATGAAGTCAAACTGGAACACAAACCCAGCATGTTGTCCCGGGGAAAACACAACAACAAATGAATTAGCTCTGATTAGTAAGGGGAATACCGCTATGAGGAGGATTATCATCTTCATTTTGATCATTGCTTGTGACGGCTCTCTTTGGTCCCCTTGCGCGTAAAAACCTCCCCGAACGACACACACAATAAACTAAAACAACTACACCAATTAAAACGTTCACCGTAAATGAGGCGTAAAAGAGTGGAAAATATATGTTTGCCTTCCGTTCTTGACTAGTACCTGTCTCTTTGCTTGCCTGTGTACTCGATGGATGTAATGATGTTACTCTCACAGTAGAAGGCGTCGCAGAAGTTTCAGACAAGAGCTTGTTTGTGAAGTCTGTACACGTCCTGGGGCTTTTCGGAAACTGAGAGCTATGCGAGCAACATGAAAATGCAGAAGACCTATCCAAGTGTGGACCGGTAAATGTGGAGATGACCTCTCCTCTACTGGTGTTGTGTGATATATATGGAAAAGTGGCAATATTATTGGACCCAGTGTAGCAAATCGCGTGACCTGATGGGTATCCACCACGGAAACTGCAATTTAGCGATGATCTCTGCTGTTGATTGGGCCGAGTCCAATTGCAGTGCAATTTCTCCGGCGCGTAACAAATGTTGAGTTCATGAACCTGATAAGTTATTGAACCATCACATTGATATTTGCAAGTGTAGTTCCCAGCATATGACCGGAGCGCGTTGTTTATTTCAATATTAATGAGCAAGTATCCAAATGAACTCTTGTTTGAAATTATGAAACGGCCGTCTTTGGGAAAGCTCGGATATATTGTTTCATTGTTAAAATTAATTGTGTAGTTACATAAATTGTCTTGTTGATATTTAACGAAAGTTAAATTGGTATGGTTTGCTTCACGGATTGTGAATTGTTCTCGCTCCTCGCATAGTGTTCCATATAAATTAAAAAGGAGTAATATCAGAGGTACAATAATTTGTCTTAATCTGAGGATGGGTACCTCTCCATCATATCCACTGCACATGATTGTATACGCTCATTTTCGGTCATTGTGTCTTAGCCTGGATGATGTAAGCTATATGATATAGCGCGTCAGATCCATCTGAAAACAAAATTATAATGCAGAAAATAGAAAGGGATATGTATGTTTAAATTTGGACGCATGCATACAATACGATAATTACACAAACACTCTACTAATTATATTTCCTACATAATTTCAGTCAATTTCATTCCTCTTGGAGTCGAGTCGATTTTGTACTATTTGTAATCACGTTAATCATGCTTGTTCCACATGTCCCAAATGAAATTTAACCCTCATCAAGCTAGCTTGATGAGGGTTAAATTTCTTGTGTAAACAATTACTCTGATCATCCCTCAATTTTACAAAAAGGGTTCCTGTTTGATTCAAACTCAATATGATTAGCATATTCATCAAGTGTATTATGTCCATTTAAAGGGTACCACCACCCAAAACTAATATTTGTATAATAGAAAGGTAACATCTTTAGTATTCCATTCAATCAACAAGTTCACAAAAATATGTTTGCAGAAAAAGAAAAAAAAATTGGAAACCGCAGCATCACCATTCTAAAGCATGCGTTTATGCGGTCTGAATTGTGCAGACTACCGCGGATGCAGCAAGCGAATCGCTCGGAATTATATTGCCTACAAACGTACGCGTGAGTAGAATTGGCGCACTCGCAAACCAGGAACCAGGAAATAGTAGTGGTTCCGTAAGTGGTGGAAATGAATTGCTTTGTTTATGAATTACTCAACCCTTTGCAAAATGTTAGGTATCTATTCGATATCACAAAACAGTACCAAAACATGTAGTAATATGTTGTTATTTGCCCGGTGGTCCCCTTTAACTAAACAATGCACAACGCATCCGTTCACACAGCGGTATATACATGTAAATAGTTAGCAAGTAATTTCTTCAGCTGTTGGTATAAATCTCACTTTATATTTAGATCTACATTTAAGTTCACGTTGTAAAAGGACAATGATCATCAGGTGTCAATTACGTACAGCTTGAGAAAATCCATACAGACTATATGAGAGCTCGAAAGAGTAGACCTATTTTACTTTGTTTCTAGTTTTGAAGGATGGTATAGCCTGGGGATAATGATAAACCTTAGAGTTAAATAAGACAAAATAAGTTTTATTTAAGACCAAAAATACTCGGGATATTGTTTTAGTTACGCTAATGTTTTAAGTGTAGCAACTGCAAACCCTATTTTGAGTTTGTACTACAGCTGTATTATATTTATTAATCAAAACCATTCAGCATGCTGTTGAAAGTTGAAAGTAGGTGTTATATATCTACACTATATCTACACTAATAACATTGATTTTAATTAAACAAATATCCAACTACCCTCTTGTAATCTCGTCCTGGGCCCCGTTGTCAGAAAAGTCAGAAAATGTGCGTGTTTCAGTCAATCAGATTTGCGCATTTAGAACACATGATCTGCCTTAAAATTGAATGTAACTTACAATCGATTGTATCTCTTTCTGCAACAGGGCCCTAGTCTTTGAAATTATTGTTTGGAGAGGCTTTATAATGCCATACTAGCCTAATTAAACAATAAAAATGCCAAGCGGCTGACGCCATTGCAACATTTATCTAAAAATAGATTTGGCTTAGTCTGGTTGCGTCATTGTATTCAATATAAAGCGGGGGAAAAAAAATACCACCGCATATCGCTGAATCATGTCAACCGCTCTCGTTTTCTAAACATATGTGGAATAATAATAGCTACATGACGGAAATAAATGTAGCGTGATAAATTGTGGTTACAATTGGGGATTATAGGTAATCGATTATGTGAACATGGGATCTATTTAGAAATATTGTTGATTGTTCTTTACGTATGATAAACAATTATGATGTTATATGTGTTTTACGGAAGTTCTTTACTGTATTGATGAGTAATCTGTTACTTCTTAATAAGTCCACGGGAACAAAGGGTGAATTAGGGATGAGATTATATTGCCAATAATGTTTGACCTCATTTATTGACATCGGTTAAGATATTCGATGTTGAACAGGTTTTATATATTGTCCACAACACGAATATACATGTGAAACTGTTGAGCGTACAATGAACCCTAAAAATGAATTTGACATTACATAATGGGCCTCATTCATTGACATCGGTTAAGATCTTCGATATAGAAATTAATTGTATTGAACAGGTTTTATATATTGTCCACAACACGAATATACATGTGTAACGGTTGAGCGTACAATGAACCCTAAACATAAATTTGACATTACATAATTAATGTGACCGTTATACTACATTAAACGCTACAATATATCATACTAAGACATTCATGTAACAATATCTTGAAGATATTACATGCTATACATGCTATACGAACACAAACACATAATCATACTTAAAATATTACACTACAAACAATATCATTCATAAACGGGCTAAAATATATTGATTCAATACGCACAAAGGATAAATAGGCGTGTTTTCATAATTCCATAAGATGCGGGATGGCAAGACAAAGCCAATTATTATAGTTAATCAAGCTTAACGCAGCAGGTGTTAAGATAGACACGCGAGATTTAACAGGATTTAGTTGGCCCGCTCGCCGGGCCGAAAGTGAAACACAATATTATGAGCTGGAATTTATTTTGGTTCGCTCTCCTAGTGAAGAACTGTTATCGATCAATTGGTCGGTAGTGGTGGGGGATTTTTTGTGATGAAGTCAGTAGTTTATTTTCGTTGATCACTTGTTCATGGTTCTTCGTTCAGAAAACACGTCTCACTAAGTTCGTTAACAAATATCCATCACCAACCCCAACCACCACGATTTATTAGGTTGTAATATTATATTAATTTATCTTACAGCGCCTGAATCTTGCTTGATCGTCCTCTGTTCGTGGGTCGCAAGGGAATTGTAGTCCTATTTCTTTCACCTTGCACTATTTTATATTTTGGAACAAAATAATTGTTTACTATTTTGGAAAATTCTTTAGCCTTCGTACGACACCAAACTGTTGGCATCCACAATAGGTCATTTTCGTACGATTCTCGTACGATTGTCGTATGATGTTATCACGACACAGTATGACATACATTTCGTGGGCCTGTCGTTGCATAAAAAGGCATATTTCTTCGTATTTCTTCGTACAAAACCCATTTCGTACGGTTGTCATGCGAGTATCGCACAACATCGTAACACAAGCCACGAAATGCCCAAATTTTCGTCGTGAACTGTCGTGAACCCGTCTTGGGTCCATTGTGCCCAGATATTTATTTTTAAAAACTAACAGCTATAATTTAATGTTGCTCGAATGATAGTAAAACATATAAACGGTTAGGTACGATGGCTGTTATCATTTTAAGAAACAGCCATTAACACAAGAGGGCGCCCTCCAGACACCTCCAGCAGAGCCGTCTTTATACGGCTCTGACCTCCAGCAGTGCCGTACTCCTACCTCAAATTTCAACGATGTTTTTGATGTGATGTTTGGTTAAAATATTGATCCAATAAAAAGATGATTGAAAGCCATTTTGAAACCAATTTTTCAAAAATGTGAAGGATTGTTAAACATTTTCTTAAAGGGAATGTCCGCCTTTTGCAAGCCAAATTTCAAAAGTTGCAAGGTTATTATTATCTTAAATGAAAGAAAATGTCATTTAACAGCTTGCCTGAATAAATTACAGCTTGAAATCTCCTTTTCGTGGAGTTATAGACCTAAACATAAATTGTGCGTCGTGGCGACGTTTAATATGCATAACGAGTGTTCACCCTTGCAAAATTTCGCACACGATAGCTGCCGGCGCAATGCGGGGAACACCCAATGCTGTGTATGACCCCTACGTGACCTGCGCACAGATTGTCCAACGGCGAAAGCGAATACTAAACAAATAACTAAGACTCACTCAAAACTGACTACATGTAATTTTTTTTTTTCATTTTTAATTCTTTTTTGGTGGCATAGCTTCAAAAATGTTGAACTTGGTTGAGGGGTAGTTGAACGTACCGGCATCCGTTCCGTACCGTAGTTGTCCGTGATGCTAACTTGGTATTAACTCGGGGGAGCCGTGATCTTCGAGTTAATTTGTGGACATGTTCAAAAGAGCGGTACGTTAGAGGGCTGCATCCGTGATGCTAACGTACTAAAGCGAAGTCTAACGTAGTCTAACGTACTTCTTAACGTACTTAAACGTACCCTAGCGTACTCGAACGTACTTAACCGTGCACAAAACCAGCATTAGCACTCTTGGACCAGGTATGTTTCAGCAAAAAATTAGACAAATTTCACAGAACTGCTCTGTTTGAAAAACAAGCGCACACTGGCCGTACTACACCGCGGACTGGCTGCATAATCCGTGCGGAGTTGCTAAATATACCGTAGGGACGTTCTTTAGCGTAATCTAGCGTAGTGGCTACCGTAGTCTACCGTACTCAAGCGTAGTCAGACGTACCGCTCCGTACAGTCCTGTCCGTGAGCGAGATGCACCCGCATTAACGTAGTCTAGCTACTTTATCGCACTTAAACGTACTTATATGTGAACTGTGGCTCCTCACCGTACCTTAACGTAGTTCAAGGTAATTTAAAGGGGACCATCGGGCAAATAACAACACATTACTATATGTTTTGGTACTGTTTTGTGATATCAAATAGATACCCAACATTCCCAACATTTTACAAAGGGTTGTGTAATTCATAAACAAAGCAATTAATTTCCACCACTTACGGAACCACTACTATTTCCTGGTTCCTGGTTTGCGAGTGCGCCAATGATATTCACGCGTACGTTTTATAGGCAATGTAATCCAAGGCGATTCGCTTGCTGCACACGCAGTAGTCTACTCAATTCAGACCGCATGAACGCATGCTTTAGAATGGTGATGCGTTTTTCAATTATTTTTTCTTTTCTTCTGAAAACCTATTTTTGTGAACTTGTTGATGGAATGGAATACTAAAGATGTTACCTTTCTATAATAAGAATATTAGATTTGGGTGGTGGTACCCTTAAAGCTAGTTTAATGTACCTACACAACGTCTGGCCCACAGTAAGTTACCCTACGGATCACTACGTCCACTACCGTAAATGTGACCGGCCCTTCACCTCCTTGGTCCAGGCATGTTTCAATGCGGGGAACACCCAATGCTGTGTATGACCCCTACGTGACCCGCGCACAGATTGTCCAACGGCGTAAGCTAATACTAAAAAAATAACTAAGACTCACTAAAAACTGAACTACATGTAATTGTTTTTTTCTTTCTTCATTTTTAAGTCCTTTTTCGTGGCATAGCTTCAAAAATGTTGAACGTAGTTGAGGGGTAGTTGAACGTACCGGCATCCGTTCCGTACCGTAGTTGTCCGTGATGCTAACTTGGTATTAATTCGGGGGAGCCGTGATCTTCAAGTTAATTTGTGGACATGTTCAAAAGAGCGGTACGTTAGAGGCATCCGTGATGCTAACGTACTAAAGCGAAGTATAACGTAGTCTAACGTATTTCTTAACATACTCAAACGTACCCTAGCGTACTTGAACGTACTTATCCGTACCCTTCTGTGCCTCATCATCGTACCTTAACGTAGTTTAACGTAGTTTAACTTAGTTTAACGTACCTACACCAACGTAAATGTGACTGGCCCTTTCATTAAATACAAGTGGGTCCACAACATTTATTCCGATGGGATATTATTCCGATGGGCGCTGCACGAAATAATTTTTTTGTGAGATAATGAAAAACTGAGTGTAAAATTTGAAAGAGCATACAATTTTCATGGCAGAATAAATTTTATTTGATCAAAATCGGTTGAGAAACGGCTGAAATATTAATAAATGTATCCGATCAGAATAAATCTGGGGCCCAGATTTATTCGATGATTTAAACAAAAATTAACAAAATGCTTACACTATTTCCAAAATTTTCGAAAGAGGTTTTAAATAGTTGTTGATGATCTCTCTATTTAATAATTATTTCAACAAAACATCACATGCATAATTTCGTATGAAAAATGGTTGAAACCAATATTTTTTTAGAGAGCGCCCTTTTGTGTTTTAATGGCTCTTTTTGAATGATAACCAGGTTTTTACTTAGTCGTTTGTAATTGTCTATACCTTTCGAGCATGGTGGAGTTATAACTATTAGTTGGTAATGTTATTGTTCAGGTGTTGGTTACTAAAGCTCAGCCTTACCAAAACTGTCCTACTACCCCTTTAATGTATATTGTAGCTGTTTCGGAACCGATTTTAATCAAACAAAGTTGAATCTGTCTTTAAATTGTGTGCTCTCCCGAACTTTACATTCAGGTTTTCATTAAGTCTCACAACTACATTATTTCTCGAAGCGCCCTCTTTTAACAAAAACGAAAATATCCCTTTAATAATAAAAGCAAATAATGATCACAGTTTTAATGATGTTTGCGTGTCAAAACGTACGCTAGCACATTCAACATGTTCAAAGTGCAAATCAACATCACGTGTCTTCCTTTATTTATTGAAAGGGGTTATCATTACTATAATATTAATATCATTATAACAAAAATCATTCAACCATCCTCTTATCATATCAAGACAATCAAAGCGATTGTGTGAAAAGGCTTTAGGCTGTCATATATTTGCTCGTTAAATATGAGCAATCTGAAATGTTTGCTGCGAGTGCAACAATAATCTCAAAGTAGTATTGTCACAGTTGAAGATTAAAAAGCGGCAACAGCAACACAGTCGTGTCCCGGAAGAATCCTTGCCGTACCGTAATGAGGTAATTAGTATGATTATTATTTAGGTCAAACAGTTTTATTACACATATTTGATGTGTACACTAATACAGATAAACAGAAGTCAACATGCATTTGGTTTGCAGGACAAGCCCCTTTTTATACTATTTTAACAATATTTATCAAATGCTTTCGGTAACTATCACAATGCAAATATTTGGTTTTAATACCCCCCCCCCCTTTTTTGTTGGGGGGGGGGGGGGGGGGGGAGAGGATTCCTATTATCTCATACCGTGGAGCCAGACCCAGTATCAGTATATGATAACGTCCAAACAACGATTTTTTTTTCTTCTAGATATTCCTGAATGTCTAGTTCCGCCAAACGGCGTAAAAATCCGTGTGTTACTTTGTGAGACAAATGTTAAAGGGGTAGTTTAGTTTTGGTAGAGAGGGCGCTGCACATCACAATTTTCTTGTGAGGTAATGAAAAACTGAGTGTCGAATTTGAGAGAACATACAATTTTAATGGCAGAATAAACTTTATTTGGTCAAAATCGACCCAGAAATGGCTGAAATATCAATAAATACATCTGATCTTATAATTATTTGGGGCCCAAATAATTAGATGATTTTTTCAAAAAATTAAAAAAATGCTTGCACTTTTTCAAAAATTTTCAAAAGCATTTTTTAAATAGTTGTTGATGATCTATTTAATAATTATTTCAATAAAACATCACATGCATAATTTTGTATTAAAAATGGTTGAAACCAATGCCTGTTTAGAAAGCGCCCACTTGTGTTTTAATGGCTCTTTTTGAATGATAACAGGCTTTTTACTTAGTTTGTAATTTTGTATACCTTTCGAGCATGGTAGAGTAACTATTAGTTTATAATGTTACTGTCCAGGTTTGGTTACTAAAGTTCAGCCTTACCAAAACTGTACTACCCCTTTAATTGATATATATATATATAAAGAAATAGTTATGTCTACGACATTTATAAACTGCAGAACTATAAACTTTGAACAATCAACCACACAAAACAGAACGTTTATGAAATTCCGAAATTAGTTTCAGAGCAAATACCAACTATTATTTTGTTTAATCTGTGATGGATAACTACTCGTGTGTTCGCCATTAGCCTATATTCACAATATTGCGAGGGGGATCACCAGATCACCTGAGCGCGAGATAAGACTATATTATTATTATTATTATTATTATTATTATTATTATTATTATTATTATTATTATTAATATTATTATTACTATTATCAGTAGTAGTAGTAGTAGTAGAAGTAGTGTTGTTATCATATAAATTATTATATAGTACGTTCTGGTTCAGAGGGCGTTTGGATAATTTTTTTTTTTTTTTTTGACAAATCGATAAAGAAACGAAAAATGGGTGCAGCGATTGAACCAAAAAACCAACAATTGACTTCAATATGCATGACATAACAATTGGAAAAAACATCGTCGGCGTTGACTTCGCTACCATGCATTTCAATAACAAATATTTACGAAGCATAAACATCATGAAAAGGTGTTTTTTTTATTGAGGCTGATAACCTCAAAATAAGGCTTATCGAATTTCTGGAAAAAAATATGAATCTAAAGTGCTACTTGAGTGAAAACAGGATAGCATAATCCATGTAAAACTAATAATTTGCTTATTGGGTAATATAATAATAATTATACTCTTTTATAGAGCACAAATTGCAATGAACCTCTAAGCGATATTATTATTACCCAAGTCAACGTATACACACTTCGATCACTCCTGCACATTAAGCGCACTCCCTGGGGAGTATTCCAACCAGTCGCTTGTAAGGCGCATCGATTCCACATTTATACACCTAGGTAAAGAACAGCAATAGTGGATTAATTGTCTTGCTGAAGAAAAAACACAACAGTGTTTTACTGGATTCGAACTCGGTATCCAACTAATTGGAGAGCGCGCTCTTTACCAATCTTGTCACACTAACTCCTCTCATGAGTAGTCATGAACTATATCATACCACGCATAATGTCCCACTCTTAGAGGAAATGAGGAAAGTTAAACATATGGAGATACCAGGGCTCAAACCCAAAAAGTTAAACAAACTGAGTTTCATCACCTAAAATTTCACGTATTGGTACCATCTTGAGGGACAAATTGTAGATTAAAAAAACAAAAAAACAATATACATGCCTAGATGATGTTTTGATGTGATTGCCCGTGCTGAGTGGCAACTTTATAGTGGATATCCCTGATTCAATTATATGCAAATTATTACTCAGAATATGCTCCTTCCATGCATGAAAATTCTATATGACTTTAATAACAAGTTACCAACATTAAAAATTGCGACAGCCAACAATGTATTACTTTGTTTGGGGAATTTGTTATGTATTTCGATGCTTTTTCGACTGTATTTTTTAAAAATTTTTTTTTACAGAATCAATTATTGACCATTTCCCGACCATTTTTAGCCCAAAATTAAATAATTGCAGTGATAAAACGACCCCTTCCCCCTTTCTCATTCCAACTGAATGAAGCCATATAGCGTGGTTGTACGAAAACGAGACCAAAATGATGAGTATACCCTTACGTGAAATCGCTACTATGGGACTCGGCCTTTATAGGGCGGCTTATCATGTTATCAGAAGATTATAACCCACATTGTTTTGCACCCCCTAAATCATGTCAACCGCCACGATGTTTGATATAAATGTTTGATACAAATTTGTACGTACAATATCAAAGCATATCAGTGTTGATTAGTTATTTCAAAGAATGTATGGCTTAAAGAGGTAGTTAAGTTTTGGTAGAGAGGGCGCTGCACATCACAATTTTTTTGTGAGATAATGAAAAACAGAGTGTTGAATTTGAGAGAACATGCAATTTCAATGGCAGAATAAACTTTATTTGGTCAAAATCGGTCCAGAAATGGCTGAAATATCAATAAATATATTTGATTTTATAATTATTTGGGGCCGAATAATTAGATGATTTTTTCAAAAAATTAAAAAAATGCTTGCACTTTTTCAAAAATTTTCAAAAGCGTTTTTTAAATAGTTGTTGATGATTTATCAACTTAATCATTATTTCAATAGAACATCACATGCATTATTTTTGTATGAAAATGGTTGAAACCAATGCCTTTTTAGAAAGCGCCCTCTTGTGTTTTAATGGCTCTTTTTGAATGATAACAGGATTTTTACTTAGTCGTTTGTAATTTTGTATACCTTTCGAGCATGGTGGAGTAATAACTATTAGTTTATAATGTTACTGTCCAGGTTTGATTACTAAAGTTCAGCCTTACCAAAACTGTACTACCCCTTTACCTCTAAAAAGGCCGGGCTATTTGAGGTCTTCCTACGGCCGGGGGGGGGGGGGGGGGGGAGGGGCATTATGGCCCCCTTGAGATCTAGGCCGCGGAGCGCCCGATCGCCGTGAAAATGTGCACGCATGATTAGTGAAGTGTATAAAATACAATGGTAATTTCAACTTTTTTTAAAAATTCATTAATTTGCATATTTCTTAGTTTTTTTACTTATGTATTTTATTGTTTTTGTTGTTTATTTTATTTCTAACTATAATTCAAGCACCGGCGGGTCATCTTACCGCGTTAAGACTCCAATATTAATGAGAAATTTCACCCTATAAATTTGATGTTGCTATGAAGAAGGATGAAAGAGGGAAATCATGAGCTAAAATCTGAGCACAATCGGTAGATTAACAACAAGTAATGAATGACAGTTTGAACTTTATAAAGAGTTGCTCGAGATATGTCCGACATAGCAGCGAATAGTTTGACAAGGTAGATGACAAGTATTGGCATTTATTTATTAGGAACATGATTTACTAATGATTTTAAAATCAGAACACTTCAATTATCATGATCAATTTGTTAACGAATGAGGAATTTGACAAAACCAACCACTAGCGTTCTAAGTAAATTGTATGGATTTTGACAATGTTACTATATCATTCCTGTAATATTCATATTTCTACAAATATGAGGCCAACATATTGTGCTTTATTCATTGAACACAAAACACACATTCAATCAAATTAAATTTAGAACATTTTTTACTACTTAATTTAGTACATGACATTTTCAAAACCAGGAAATAACGTTTATAACACTCAAAGCTGTCAGAAAATTGTGTTTAAATAATTGTTAAAGGTTTAAGGGATGATAAAGAGCACATTTGAGAACTATTGTCTTCACTATAAAACTGAAAGTGATCTTTTAATTTATTTATAAGTGAATAAGTAGTTCATTGTCTGGGATTGGTTTCAATTATACACAACATATAGCTTGTATATTCTTAGCCATGTAAGCTAAACAAAATACTAGTACTCGTTTACCACAAAGACTTTACGGGCAAATTTTAAAGCACTAGCTTGTCATTTAGTCACAATAAAATATTTAGTTTTTGTAACATGAAGATGCATCGAGCTTTTGTATTGACGCCGTCAATTCCTCTTTTAAATTTAAAGGCAAAGGTGAGTTTTGGTAATTTCCAAAGTGCCCCCCAAACAAAAATTGTAACGGATTTGGCTGATTTCTATTCCATATGAAAGATCATCGAAAAAAACTTGGGAAATAATAATAATTCCCATTGAAATGCTCTAATTGTTGTGAAATTTGCTTTCAAAATATTATATAAAAGTGGTTGACGCCCGGGTATCACTTTTTAGAGAACGCTAGCGCGAGTCGCTAGCGATCTAGGTCCTCCATAAAGAAAACTGAAACTAAATATGTTTGTGCACGCTAATTGTGCTTAAAACTATACATATGATACGGTACTTACCAGCAATTCACTCTCCAATATGTGATCCAACTATCGGGTGGATTAAGATTATGATTTTTCCCTCCATTCTGCAAAAAATCAATGATATACATGCGCCTCATGGACATCTCTCCGTGTATTAGCGCGAACGAAAGGCGAACGAACGGGTCTTTGCAATACATACTACACATACTATACTGGCTTTGCAATACATACTACACGTGCTATTATACGGTATTACCGCGCACTGCACTACAGTCCCGTATTAGGACCTAGAACGCTAGTGCTTCGCTCTGGCGTTCTCTAGAGTTAATTTGACACTTCGTGTTGTAACGGCTCTTTTTGAATGATAACAGGGGTTTTTACTTTGTCGTTTGTAATTGTGTTTACTTTTTGAGCATGGTGAAGTTATAACTATTAGTTTGTACCGTAATCGTGCAGGTTTTGGTTACTAAAGTTAAGTTTGACCAATACTCAACTATCCCTTTAATTACAAATATATATCATTATTATTTCACATCTTGGTAAAGCTATAATTTAACCAATGTTAAAGCAGTATTAGGAAAGCTAGGAAAATCAACTCTATCAAATTTATCAACATGATTGAAATAATATAAAAGAAGTTTCATGTTGTGAAATATGAACTATAACATCGTAAAATGAAGAAATATACGGAAAGTTCCATGCGCCGTCGATATACAGCCTTGGAAATAATTATTAGACCAAGCACTTTTTGCTCAATTTTTAAGATTGTTTACACTATTTTGTCACTTTAATTACATTTGAAAGAAACAAAAGTTCATAAAATATCTAAGGGGGTATAGTCAATGGGATTAGGAATGCCTACAACAGATTTTATGTCTTGAACTTGAAGAAAACATGAATTTCATGAATAATTGCATGGATTTTTACCATAAAAAGGTATGGGTTTTATACACACGTTTTCAATGCATAATGGAACTTTTTATGATTTTTTTTTCTGTAAGTAGTGCTTATATCATAGAAATGTCTTTCCATTCTTTGTGGGACTTGTTTATGAGTAAAATAATTACTGATTAGAGTTGCCAATTGACAGTCAATTTTTCTTATCAAAGAAGTAAGACAAGGTGAAGATGACCTCTATCCTGGTGTACTGCTAAAGCACAGGCAGTCAGCATCCTAATAATATTTGCTTCTCCAACAGAGTTTAATGCCACTTGGCACCTCTCACCAAGAATCAAAGTGCTAATACAAGTCACACTAGGAACTGGAGAGACATGTCTATAATATAATCACAACTTACAGGGGAAACAATCAACAAATTTTGAAGTTTTTATTAAAAATGTTTATAAAACCCATGCCTTTTATGTACATGTAATGAATGGACAAAATCCATACAATTTGTATAAAATTCATGTTTTTAATTAAATTGAAGGCAGAAAATATTTGGTAGGTACCACAAAATACCATTGACTATACCCCTTTCGGTATGTCATTAACTAATTTTTCTTTTAAATATTATAAAATGGACAAAATAGCGTAAAACGTCAACAAAATTGATCAAAAAGTGCTTGGTCTAATAATTGTTTCCAAGGCTGTAGGTTGGTCGTTTGCTTTGCATATAATGTGCGGATGAACATTTCCAATAACAACCGTCGGAGATATCGATCTTTTACCAGAGATGTTTTTCTAAATTGCAAATTATTTCAATTTATATGCGGTTTTAGGGCAAAAATTGCATAATCCCATATTAGTTAAAATATATGCATTTACATGGTCGATGATAAAAGCATACATTTCATTATTTTTTATTTTATTAAACATGTTTCAGCGATCAG
>JBAMJV010009721.1:0-34923 GCA_037951105.1 Echinarachnius parma
AAAAAAGAAGGGTATTAAAGCCAAATGACAGTAATGGGATCATTACAGAAATCCACTCTGTTGGCCTAACCAATAATTGATCAACATAGTTGAAAATACTGTATACAAAAAGGGTTTATGTGTTAAATTATGAACCATTTATACGTAAAATGCGGACAAATAAGGGGAATTCCATCTGCCGCCGATTTGAGTGGCGCACAGCCTGTTTGGCCCACCGTAACTTAGCCGGCCACGATCCTTGCATATATAGCCAATTGGCTAGCCGTTCTGCCACGCGCGGCGGGGTTTGCGTGTGCTTTGCATAATTATGTAATGTGCGGGCGAACATTTCAAAATACAACCGTCGGCGATATCGATCAATGCATTGATCGTTTTTTTTAATTTTGAAAATATATCAATAAATACACGGTTTCCTGGCCAAATTTGTTTGTATGGGGCGTTTCCCAATACTGTCATTTAGATTTGATTTGGAACAAATATTGATTTGGTTCTAATCTTGTTGTATGTATGTTGATTTCAAAATAACATTCCAAATTTTAACATTAACCCTGAAAACCCCCGGGTGCCATAATGGTCCATTGCCGCGATCGCCCGGCCACTTTTGCCCTCTTATTTCTTCTAATCTTGCCTATCATTTCAAACCTAATTTGCGAAAATCTGCCCGCTCATACGAAGTCACGTGAAGGTTTGTCTTTACATATCAGCCCGAAAATTGCTCATTTCGTGAGTTATGTGCAAAACATAATGGAAAAGAGGGAAAACATTGCTTATATTTTGGTCTTGTTTTCATTTCAGATGTTTGTTTTGGGGCTCAGAGTAGTTGATAAAAACGATAGAAAGCAAAATGAATAAGCAGGCCCTTCCTAATTTGTATTGTATTATTATTCCGACTGGTCTAAAGAATTATGTGGTCGAAATCATTGTTCAATTAACAAAACTGTATAATTTACGAGAACAAACAAAGTGAATTGTATGACCATATTTTCATTAAATTGACCATAAATATGTGAATAAGCTGATTTAACAAAACTGATATGACCAATGCATTATTTACACTCTACTGGACACGCATGGTCATTTCCGCGTCGATCGGAGGTTTATGGCTGAGATCTTGGGGGGGGGGGGGGGGGGGGGGGGGGAGGGGGGGGGGGGTGGATAATGATCCCCTCCCCCGTGTCTGGGAAGACATCAAAAAGCCCGGATCTGCTAGGGTTAAACGGCAAATAAAAATTGCTAACTTTCATTGCATTTACATTTACAAGAAAATGGGATTCCAACGGGGTTCGAATCCCGTTGGAATCCCATTTTCTTTGCCTTCTTTTAATCACAATATATTTCTGGTCAGTTTCTCTATATGTTTGAATTAATTATTACAAAAAGCTGTATCGCTTCGGTGATCCCTCGCATATATCCCAAGTTGATTTGTATCCTTCGGGTTTATGTCAGGTTCATAATAGCTTCTGACCATTCAGGCAATGAGAATTAAGGGGTTTCAGGGACGAGCACCGTCTAGGGTTTTCTATAGCTCAGTCGGAAGAGCACCAGTCTAGCAATCTGGAGGTCTCGGGTTCGAATCCCGTTGGAATCCCATTTTCTTTGCCTTCTTTTAATTATAAAAATTAGAGGTATTCAACATGATTTGGTCGGTGTTGTTTGTGATATATACAAATATCAAATTATTGTCGAAGGGTACCACACATACAAGCATTTCAATTGCAACGATGGTTCCAATTACAAACAAGTAAACAATGTCCTTTTTTTTCTTCTGTAGGGTCAAAAAATAGGGTCAATAAATAGGGTCAAACAAGAAACAATGTCCTCCATCAATTTTCATTTCTCTGCAGGGGATCACATTTAGATAGGTTGGCGACTTTAATTGGTCATGCATTTTACTGACATTATTTGATTTGAATTTGATTTGAATTTATTTCCATATTTCACAAATAATTTGTTAACAAGTAAATATGCAAACAAACAATATTATATTCATGAAGTAAATACAATATAACAAAATTCACAGAAGACTAATACAATAAATATTACATAATCAACAATTTGTTTGAAATTAACATAACGTGAAATATGGGGGAACCAAAAAGAAGTAAAGCTTGTAAAAAGATTTGGTTCACAGGGGTAATTGTGTCTTATGACTTATAAATATTAAAAAAGAAAACATTTAAAGAAAACATATATACATGCATGCTGTATACATACGCAATCACAATATTATTTATGGCACCTCCTGACGATAGGTTAGCACAGCACCCCATCCCAGTAGAGCTTTAAATTATCTGCTTCAAGGGATTACTGTCTTCATCAAGCATCAAGCAAAATACTAAGACAGGGTCGACTGTATTGATAATAAAGTATTTTGTTCTAATCGTTCACTATTATTGTAAGTAATGTAACAACATAAGAGTGCAGACAATTTCAGTGTCTATCAAAAGCGAACAACGATAAAATCATAAGGGGGAACATATTTGAAAAAATTAATAAATACATAAGATGTGCCTCCAAAATTCCCGTGACAAATCCATGACATAGGCCTATTCTTATTGAGTTTGTAAATGTCAAACTATAACTAGCGTTGCATTTACCGTAGGTATTGTACTTGTGTGTAAAGGAAACCACCAACGTAACGGAATAATGGGAGAGGTCATCGAGAAAAACTACAAACGGGATAAATAGGTTGATTCCATAATTTGACCATGAACTTTTCTCCTGTATACAGTATTCAAATGCATTGTGACGTAACGAATATTAAAGCCAAATAACAGTATTGGAAAAGTTACCAAAACATCTATATTGGCCAAACGAATTGACCAATATTGCTGAATAAGTATACAAAGGGCTTGTGTGGTAACATCGGAACCATAGGATCGTTAAAATGCAGAAATATCGGTAGAAATCCAAGGCCGCCCGTGAAATTTTGCCCAAAACCAACGCCCGTTCACACCTGTCCGCGCCGCTAGCGCTGGGCTGGAGATATCGACAAGCCCACATACCGTGTGCCAGCATAGTCTTTTGCACGTATCGTATATACACGGTTCCGCACGCGGTTAAATTGAACTTTGTTAACGATCATTTTGATTAGGGAACTAATAAATGCTCAATTAGTTAATTTCAAAGCGTTTTTGTTGGTCCAAATCTTTACATTAACATCTAAGTTATGATTTATTCTTTCACGTGTGGTAGGTGAAGAAAGCATAATCTTTCATTTTCCCCAGTACTGTTATTTAGCTTTAAGAATCGGGTCGGCGAGCACGGATTTGCCTCGTGGCCAGGTTTGGTATATAGTGCAAGCCAGGATGCGTCATTTGAATGGATTGTGAGTTATGATAATACAAAAAAAATGGCCGATGAAAAGGCTATTCAACGAAATTTGTATTTATTGTTGAACACAGACAACAAGCCTCGTTACAACGACGCGGAAAATGGTAACCATGTTTAGAGTCAAATGGATTTTGAAAAAAAGAGAGGAGATAAATGGGTGAAAAGAAAACTAAAAAAAGTGTTCCGTTTGGTGAGAGACCGCAGCGAATGTCATAGACCATGCGACGTGTATTACACGATTATTTTCATTAAGTACATGTAATACGATAACCAACATGTTCGTTTTCATAATACTAAATTCGGTACTACGTATATTATGAAATCATTTACAAAAACAAGATGAAGGGATTTGGTAACTTTGTCGACATATCAAAAACTGAAGAAGGATTGATGAAATGAGTATTTCTTGTAATCTGACATCCAGTCCACTGAACGATGTGTGAAAATCCACGGTAAGTGAATGACCGAGTATAATGAACGAAAATGGAAAGTGATATTCCCTTACTCATGGCATTGACTTTGTACACAGCTATAATTATCCAGTAGATAGTTATAAATCTGAGCACTTCAATCATACATATCTTTATAACGGAAGAGAAATTTGTAAAAACGAAAGTTGTTCCATGCATCTATTGGTAATACGAATACAATGAGGTATGTGAGAAACTAGAGTTACAAGTAAATGTTGTAGATGTTAACAATGTTACTATATAGATCCCTTTAAATGTTTATGTGCCAATAGTTAAAGATTTCCCCTATGAACCAACACTCCAGTTTCGTAGTTATAAAAGATTGTGGTTTGGGGGGGGGGGGGGGGGGTGGGGAGTGGCACGTGCCCTCCAAAAATAGGAGAAAACAAAACAAAACATAATTGTTACATTCGATATCTCGAAGGGGAGGGGGCTACCAATTCCTTAGAATAAAATAATGGAAACATATCAGTATTGTTTAGGGTTAAAGGGATCTAGTAAAATTGTCCAAATTTGTAATATTCATATTCACAATAAAAGCACGGGACAGGTTTTGATTTGTCTAATTTCCATTTCGTTCAAAAGATATTTACGATGGAAGTGTTCTGATGTTAAACTGTTTTCGGGATAGCGCTATATACATTTCTCTGCCAAAAAACCTCCAATTAACGTGAAATGTTCACACTTTACTTTGTGGACATATCAGATCACACCAATACACATTTTATTAATCACTCATCACTTTTTGCACTTGTCAACAAAGTTACTAGATCCCTTTAAGGATAACAAAACACCTAAAAAAACGTAATTTGTTGTTGTGCTCAAGAAATAAATTTTTTCAACTTACAAATTTGATCGACAGGTTGATTATGATTATTATAATCTATTATTATTGTTTTTTTTTTTTTTTTTTTTTTTGGGGGGGGGGGGGGGGGGGGTTATACCTCAGATTACCCTGGTGACGTCACGAATAATTCTAAAGAATCGGGTCATCAAACACGGATTTGCCCCCAACGGCGAAAAAAAACCCAGGATGCATTATTTGAACGAAACGCATGAAACGCAACGATTGAAAAGTACCGGTACGATCGAGGACCAATACACATGATAAATAGGCTATTCTTTACAAAAAGTTTGTTTATTGTTGAACCCAGACCACGAATCTCGTTACTAAGGACGCGAAAATGGTAACCATGTTTAGGGTCGAATGGACTTCAAAAAGAGAGTAGCAAATGAATGAAAAGGAAACTAAAAAAGTTATTCTTCTGGCAGTACAACGGCGAGACGGTGACTTTGTACGCCATGAACTACATAATGCACGTACTGCACGATGCTACCAACGATCGCAACAGTTAGCATTCAAAATACGAATTAAGCCGGAAATACGGAACTAAGTTTTGCACACTTTCATCATGAAACAAAATTTGAATATAACAGACGTCAGTTAATTTTAATAGAGATTCCATATAATGGGCTCTGAAAACTATATTGGGAAAGCCTGTATTATTTGAGATTTTAATTTGACCCTTTTATCTGCCACATGAGAGGTGTGATATCCTCCCCCCCCCCTCCCCAAATGCATTTCTCTATATCATCTCATAAACTCCTACATGTCTATGTTTGTATCAAAATATAACAGCAGTTTCTTTATTTTCTTATTGGGGTCATCAAGAGTATAATGTAGAAAGTAATGACATTAGAATACCATAGTTAGGGGGGGGGGGGGGGGGGTAAACAAAGAACGAGTGATTATAGATTAATAACCGTTTTAGGAAAGTTACCGAAAACAACTATATATATTGGCCAAACTAATTGATCAATATTAAAATCCGAACCTATAAGCATCGTTAAAGGTAAAGGCCAGTTTTGGAAACGCCCCCCTCTCAAAAGGATTATCCAAATTTGGCCAATAAAACCGCCTACTAATTGATATATTTTCAAAATTATAAATTGATCTAGGGCAGGATAGATATCGCCAATGCGGAATCGCTCATACGCTACGTGTATTATGACCACGAAGTGTACACGAGGTGTCGCGCTATACGGGCTTATACCTAGCTTGTCGATATCTCCCCCAGCGCTAGAGGCGCTGACAGGTCTGCACGGGCGGTGGATTTATGAATTTCACAGGCGGATATTGGATTTCTTCCGATATTTCTGTATTTAACGATGCTTAGGTTCGGATTTTACCACACAAGCCCTATTTCAATACATATTCAACAATATTGATCAATATAGATGTATTCGGCTACTTTCCCGAAACTGGACTTGGGCTTCAGATGCAGAAATTTATGAAGAAATCCAATGGCCGCCCGTGAAATGTATAAATCCACCGCCCGTTCGCACCTCTCCGCGCCGCTAGCGGTGGGCTAGCCCGAATACCGGATAGCACATGGCGACCACGTGGTCTTTTGCACGTAGCGTATGCGCGATTCCGCGTTGGCGATATCTTTTTGTGGCAAATCAGTTGTATAATGTTGCAAATATATCAATTAGTCAGGCGGTTTCCTGGCAAATTTGTATAATCCATATTAGTAAAATAATATTCTTTCACATGGTTGGTAATAAGAGTGAACATTTCATTTTTGTTTGTGTGGGGCGTTTCCCACTACTGTTATTTACCTTTAAGGCTTATTCTAAATTAGTTACATGTATATTAGATCAATAAACCCATTTAGTGTAATAAAATATTATTATTTTGTCCTTGTTAAAGTTAAACTAAGCCAATAAAAGACCGATATAGACGATATAAACTGCCATATCAACGTTACCTGTCTAATATTTGTAAATGATTATGATTATACAAATATATAATATTGCATTGCACATAACGCTCCTTCGAAGTATACGTGTTCTTTTTTATTTTCTTTGTTTTAATATTCTGTCACATCTCAGACATAACAAATCCGCTTGATGTAATAATCAAAGTTAGAGATGATTTGTCAAGCATGTAGACAGGTAAACTGATAAAGCTTTCTTCCAAAAGGCGCTAAATCCACTTTTTCGACTTCCGAGGAAATGGGTTTCTTTGTCCCACTTTGTACACGTGCCTATGGGAATATGAAAATTGAACTTTCTATATTTTGATTTTGAGTGAGTTATTTGTCGTAAAATGTGAATTCCTAGATAGCTACGTAGATTATACATGTAGATATATCTTTAACTCAATTTTTATGAAAAGTGGATTTAGCTCCTTTTGGAAGCGAGCTCATGTACAATTGGCACATTCAAGGTAAGCACGAAGTCACCCAATACCGTTCAGGAGTATTTGAAGTGTTTAAATGCTAAACCGATCAAACTATTTTTGACAAATTCGAGTTAATTGCGATTAAACCTGCTAAAAAACAATGACAATATGTAATGATTTTAATTGAAATATCTTCAAATATATACCTCGATACGCAATGAGTATTAGGTATCATTTAACATGTAATATTTTGCGTACCTTTCTCTTTAAAATGACAAAAATGGCGTTTATTGACGTGTGCATAATTTAGCTCTTCATATTTTTGCCCCATATCCTCGAACCAGGCACGTTTATTTTGAATAATTCATCATTTACATAATAATATGTATATTGTCCTTTTTTTTAAATCGAGGAAAGTATTATTACCAAACAACGTACGAAATTGCTCATAATTATGGGAAATGGCATGTGAAAAGGTGTCTGGATAAATCTATTATTTTTTTGTAAATATATTTTTAGAGAAAAAATTATTATATCCTTAAACTAGAAAAGGAAGAAAAAAAGTATATAGGAGGGGGGCTTTCATCGCGTGCACGGTTAACAATAACCTTTAGATCCATATCCTACCTCCTGCAGCGAAAGCCACAAACAAAAAAAAACGGGAAGAAATAAATCCGGTCCCCGGCCGACATAGCCAAACAAAATCTTTTCAATTAGCATGAATAGCCGATAAATGCCGGATGATTTTTCATAATGATACAATTTGTGAAAAAAATGAAAGAATTTCATTCGCCAACCGTGTGTTTTGTTGTCACGCTACCATGGTAATGCTAGAAACACCTTTGCAGTCGTTGCGAGCTGATTGGGAGTGGCTGGTGAATCGAATCCTCGGAAGTAGTTTCTGATTGGATATCAGATCGACGCGGATCTCTGTCGGCCACCATTTTTGTTACCGACGGGACTCGAATTTCGTCACATCATGCGCGCATCCAACTTCGCACGGAAGCTTAATTAGATGCCTCATCATCACCGTTCTCTCATCATCTCATCCCGATAAGGAAAGCAACGCAACTGTTTATGCTGTGTCTTCAGGCAGGGAAGCTGGAGAGGATCGTATATTTATTATTAAAAAGGTAATTTAAAACATGAATTTTAATATATTCATATTTTAACATTAATTTATTAAATTAAACGAAAAAAAGGGCAAATGGAAGACATGGAGACACTCGTTTGGGACCGGATTCCGCGGAGTAGGAAGGAAGGTAATCTTTTATTTAAGTATCTTTAAAGATTGTTTAAACACATTTTTTTATTGAAATTATATTTTAAAAATTCCCTGCAAATGTATGTTTTGATATATTTCCTAAATGAAGAGATTTGATCATGTCCATGAAGTAATCCATCTCAAATGGAAGAGGAGTATAGCGACAAGACAAATAGTAAGTGCTTTCCAAAGGTTTTTCGTTTCATAAAAAGAGGTATGATGTTCTATTTGTAGATATTTTGTAGATCATTATCTGTTTCAATAATCATTTTATCGAAGATAATGCATCATGTTACTAGTAATAGATACATACAATTAAGTTAATTATAGCGAACTGTTTAGGAGACTCACACAGGAGGCACATTTAGGACTATAATTTGAAAGGATTCTATTTTCAATGAAATGTATTGTTATTCAATTACAAAACCATGTAACTGCTTGCATTATCAAATTGTTTGTATGTATTGATGTATAATGTTTTGTTCATCGATGACAAAAGGGGACTATAAATGTTTTAATTACGAAACTTGTTGGAATGGGAAAACAATGAGAGAGGAGAGAGGGAAAAGGTGGCAGAAGCAATACAAAATGAATGATAATAATTATCATTGATATGAGAAAAAGAGAGAGAGAGAGAAAGAAAGATATCAAATGAGAGGGAGAGGGGGGAAATGTGTGATAGGGGGTGCTTTCATCTTCTCTTGTAATTATCGTTTTGAAACATATTTCATGCTAATCTTGATCAAGTGAAGTTTTAAACCCGAATCACGTTCGAAACACTGATTTAATCCCGAAAACAAGAAGATAAAAGGAATATCATGAGAGAAAGAGGGAGAGAAAGATATAAAATGAGAGGGAGGGGGGGGGGGGGGTGATAGGGGGAGAGTTTATCTCCTCTGGTAATTAGCGCTTTGAAACCACTGACCTCTGTTTGAAACGTATTTTAGGCTAATCTTGATCAACTGGAGTGATAAACCAGAAGCCCTTTTAAAAACACAGATTTCATGCCAAATAAGAGAAGACAAACGCACCCGTGGAGATTGAGAAAACAAATGTATAACCAAATTTAATATAATGCTTGCTTTGTTTTAAAGGGAAATAGTAACTTTGTTGGCATGTGCAAACAATGACGAAGGGTTGATAAAATGTGAATTTCTGTGATCTGAGAATGTCAACTGAGTGATGTGTAAAATGAGAGGGAGGGGGAGAGGGAGAATGGGTGATAGAGGGGGAGAGTTCATCTTCTCTTGTAATTAGCGTTTTTAAACGTTTTTCAGACTAAACTCGGTCAACTGGGGTGGTGGGAGGGGGGGGGGGGGGGGGGTGACCAAACTCTGTTTCATGAATATATTTGTAATGACGAATACAACGAGGAATGTGAGGGCAATAATTAAGAGTTCTTAGTAAGTTTTGTGGATTTTGACAATGTTATTTATTTAGATCCCTTTAGATGATGTTAATAGTAACTCTAATCATGTTATATTGCCGGGTAAAGAAACATGTTATATAAAAAGATCTATAACACAGACAAATATTGTGCATCAAACGTTTCAGAGTAGATTCCGGAAACATTTTGTGAAAAGGTGCGTCTGTCTTATTTGCACGAAAATCATGACTCTTGACATTGCCCGATAAAATACAAAACTGATACCTCATTCATAGACAAAATCATTTCTTGAAAGGTAAAGTGGGAAACATGTTGGTGAATAGAGTTGCCTGATTTTGTTTTCCTACGGGAACCTGGTGGGTCCTGTATGAACTATATATGGAGATTGCAAAATCTAATAGGGAACAGGTCAACTCATTACCTACGGGAACCTGCATTAACTCTCTATATATATACAGGTGCAACATCTAGTAGCGAACAGGTTAACAATTCGAACCTTGAAACTACCAGATTCTTCCAAAGAACAAAACCGTTGAGGGGTATAATTATTATTCGGTTGCCCCTGGTACTTTCTCAAACAAGCCCCCCCCCCCCCCCCCCCCCCCAGAGCTTCGTGTTGGTTTGAATGTGTGTGGTGGCCATGCAGGGGGTATTTGTATCAACCAATAAAATCAAAGCATTTTGAATAGTCACGAAACGTCTGGGAAGCGAGGGGTAAATCCCCCAAACTGTTCATGTTTCATTTAACATGTTTTATAGCCTTTTGTCGGGACAGATGAAACACGATTATAATTATTACCATGTATAATCAGTGTTGATAGCGTTTCCATGGCAGCGAGGACGCTTCGTGCCACGGAGTGAATTATATTCCCAACACCAGCTCACACGTTCTTTTAGTGAAATGCATTTTATTGTTTAATGCGATGAAGTGAGCAAATTTAATATAGTTGCATAATTACAAATGTTTGGGACTTTGCCAAGCATCGTTCGTGCTCGACAAACAAAAATGTATTATTAACTCGACAATTCCAATCAATATTTCGTTTACTTGTTGTTATACGGTACATCAGTTCTCATTTCAATTAAAAGGCGTAGATAATTCCACATGATAAAGACGGGAAAATAGTTTATTCAACTTTAAATTCACTTATTGACATGTATTATTTAACGTGATTGGATGAGTTTCTCATTAATATCATGCTCTGATTGCATGAATCATTTTAAGTGTTCGTAACAAATCGGGCGCGCTACCAACAAACCCATCGTTGTATATTATGTTCGTACATTTTGTTGGAAACAAATAAAAACAAATTAAACTGAAATTGAATTGTCTTGGCCATGACAAGGCTTCAATGAATCATTCAGATATATAATATATGTGCAAGAATATACTAATATTGAAAAAAAAAACCACAAAAAAAGACAGTGTTTGTGCTCACAAAATCAAAATCTGTAAAAACCTGGGCCTTGTTTAATAAAAGAGTTTTATCGTCTTAAAGGGAAAGTTGAGTTTTGGTAGAGAGGGCGCTAGACTATTTAATTGGTTTGTGAGGTAATGAAAAACTGAGTGTAAAATTTGAAAGAGCATAATATTTAAACAATAAAATCATCTTTGTTTGATCAAAATCGGCTCAGAAACGGCTGAAATATCCATAAATATAACAATTTGTAATAAACCCGGGGCCCCGGGTTTATTAGAGAATTTTGAACCAGCCGTTAAAAATTCAAAAAAATGCTTCCTCTTTTCAAAAAAGTTACAAAATAGGTATTTAAATAGTTGTTGGTTATTTCTCTATCTAATCACTATTTCAACAAAGCATCACATGCACACTATTTTATTCAAAATGGTTGAAACCGATGAGTGTTTAGAGAGCGCCCTCTTACGTTTTAACGGCTCTTTTTGAATGATAACATGATCTTTACTACGTCATTTGTAATTTTGTGTTCCTTTCTAGTTATAACTATTAGTTTGTAATGTAATGATGCAGGTTTTGGTTACTAAAATTCAGTTTCACTAAAACTGTACTCTCCTTACCAGAACTCAACTATCCCTTTAACTGTCACGTGACTACTAGTGAATTACGTACATGTTTCCAACTGTCGTATGTACATTACGTAATTCAGTCATAGCCACGTGGCAGTTAAGACGGTCTTTAGATAAGACCCTTTCATTATACGGGCCCTGTTCGAGTTCGTATCCCCTTTCGAAAGGTATATAGAACACTAACACGTTCTGTCTATGCCAAAGGCCCTTAAAGACGCTGGGCAATAAAAAGGGCAAAATGGCCGATATTATCGTCAAATATCGATTTTGTTTTTATTTTATTTTCAGATAGAGTTCTTTAAAACCTATCCGATGATATGTTTAGAATTCCCATATGTGCCCCACTTTTTGAGAAAATCAAAAATAACAAAAGGACAAAATGACAAAATTGCGCGTATTTGGGCAACAAAAAGGACAAAATCGTTTTCACGAACTGCCGAGAGGTGTTATTTGGTTAAGAATCAATGTATAACGAATGAAATGTGTTATTTTACTACTTTTCCGTAAGAATATAGCATTTATCACAATATCCGCACATGCGTACGGCCACAAGTTTAACCAATTTTAATTCAAGTGACTACGAAATAACCCTTGCATGTTTGGCATACACGACTAAACGCGCATATGATATGGGCAATAAAAAGGACAAAAATGGATTTGCCCTTTTAGCTGCCCATTATTGCGCCAAGTCGCGCGCATTGCCTGTGCATTATCAATGCGCGTAAAAGGGCAATTCGCGTTTTGTCCTTTTTCATGCCCAATATCGACGCGATATCGTGCATGTAAAAAGGGCAAATTCAGAAATGCGTAAATAACTCCGTTAAAAAGAACTGAGCGTAAGCCAAATTAAACGACTTGATCGCTTTATAGCCTACATTACTATTTCACTTAACAATATTACTGGATTTGGCATTTGAAAAATATGATTGCCCAAAATGTCAAAATGTTGTTTCTTCCAAAAAAGTAAGTATCGTTTTTTGCTATCGATACCGTCAATTTGTCCTTTTAATTGCCCAGCGGTTTATTATCAACTTATCAGTCAAATCACTCTTGTGTCAAGAGAACAATAAAGAAAGTATATCCTAATTGCGCGTGCCATTTGTTTTGCTCTCTAAAGTTCGTGATGATTATTTTGGAGAACAGTTAACTAGTGAAGACAATCAGAAGTGCGCTCGCGTGAAAGTGAGACGAAATGAAATCAATAAACCAATGATCCTTCAAATTGTTTCCCCCTCTGGGCTAGCTAAAAAAAACCTTTTATATTTATTCCTGCGATCGTCCTTTCACTGGCGGCCGACTTTGTAATATTACTGTTGGAGAACAATTGATCTGAATACCAGTTTAGGTGCGCTCGTGCGAAAGTGAAATGAAAAAGAAATCAATGCACCAAATGATCCACTAAATCGTTCCCCCCTCTGGGCTTGCGAAAATAACTGTTCCTTTTCAAAGGCTTTCAATTTTAGCGATTTCCCTTTCGCTAGTGGCCGACATTGTAGCATCATTGTTTGGCTACAATTGATCTGGGCCCCGTTGCAGAAAGAGATACAATCGATTGTAAGTTGCAATTAATCGTAAGTCAGATCACGTGTTCTAGATGCGCAAATCTGATTGGTTGAAACGCGTAAATTTTCTGACTTACGATCAATCGTAACTTACAATCGATTTTATCTCTTTCTGCAACGGGGCGCTCGTGCGAAAGTGAAAAGAAAACGGAAATCAATGCACAAAATTATCAACAACATCGTTTCCCCAACGGTTTTCGGTTTCAGCGATTCCCTTTCGCTTGGTGGCCGACTTTGTGGATCACAATTGATATAAATATCAGTGGAAGAAAAGATCAATAGAACAGTGTTCCTAAAATAAAATGTATTGTTACAATAACTTTTCTATTGTTATTGGCTTTCAATTCGTGTGATTTCCCTTTCGATAGTGTTCGACGTTGTAATATAACTGTTGGAGAACACGCTCGAGCAAAAGAGACAAGAAAAGGAGTCACAATGATGCCCCTCCCCCATGGAGATGTTACAATAACTTTTCTATTGGTAAAAGCTTTCAATTTGAGCGATTCCCATTTCGCTTGAGGCGGATTTCGTAACACCATTGTTTGGAAAGTGAAATGAAAGAAATCAATGCACCAAATGATGCACTAAATCGTTCTCCCCTTTGGGCTTGCTGAAATAACTTTTCTATTTTAAAGGCTTTCAGTTTCAGCGATTCCCCCCTATCGCTGGCGGCCGACTTTGTGGAGAACAATTCATATGTTTAACAGTACGCGCGAAAGTAAACATACACAAATCAATAGAGCAATGATCCTAATAATCGTTTCCCCTCTTTGGACGTATGCTTTCAATCTCCTTTCGCTCGCGGCCGACTTTCATTATACCTGTTGGAGAACAACTATTGTTAAGGCGCGCACGTGCGAAAGTGAAAAGAAAGGGAATCATAATGATACTTCCCCCTACGTATGGAGATGTTACCATAACTTTTCTATTTGTAAAGGCTTTCATTTTGAGCGATTGCCCTTTCGCTGGCGGCTGACTTCCAAGAGAACAATACATATGTTTATCGGATTAGATGCGCTCGCACGAAAGTGAAAAGAAAAGAAATCAATAGAACAATGATCATTCAAAGCGTTCCACCCCCCTCTAGACTTGTTACAATAACTTTTCTATTTCAAAGGCTTTCGATTTTAGCGATTCCCTTTTCGCTGCTGTAGGGCGTATTTGTAACATCAATGTTTGAGGATTGTTGTGAGTACAATTGAACTTGACACGAGGGCAAGTGCGCTCGCGCGAAAGTGAAAAGAAAAGAAATCAATGCACCCAATGATCCACAAAATCGTTTCCACCTCGGGGAGGAAATAACTTTTCTTTCCTTTCATAGGCTTTCAATTTCGTTGAAGCCTTTTCCGCTGATTTATTTACAACAGTAATAATACGTGTGTTTGCTATGGAAAACAATCAGGGGAACAATTAGGGTTATTAACCAATATTCAAGCTCACGTGCGCGGAAGGTAAAAGACAACATCAGCAAACCAATGAGCCTCGAAATAGTTTTATCACCGTAATGGCTCAGTCACATTTGACACGGTGGCCGTACGGTCTAAAATTTCTACGGCCAATTACAAAAATAGGGCCGCCGTAGAGTTTCTACGGTCACATGCATCAGCAGTCACATTTGCCACGGCCGCCGCACGGCGTATCTTTAATTTGTGGAGACAGAAAATCTGCGGCTGCCGTACGGCCTTTAAAGTGATGACGCACGGTTGCCTTAGGGCGTCCCTGCGGTTGCCGTAGGTTATTTGAACAAATATCAAGGCAGACGCCTACGGCCTGTAAAATATACGGTTACGCCGTACGGGGACCCTGCGGCCACCGCAGATTTTCTGCGGCCGCCGCACGTTTCTCTCGATTTCGGGGGCGCACGGCAGCCGTACGCTCGCCGTAGAGCAAATGTGACTGTAGCATAAGTAGGCTAACTTTACATAAGTACCCAACTTGCCTTCAAAGAGAAGATGAATTCCAAAAAGGAAGAGAATATCGCAAAGGCAATGAGTTAATGTTCTATTAAAGGGATCTAGTAACTTTGTTGACATGTGCAAAAAGTGATGAAGGGTTGATGCAATGTATATTGTTGTTATCTCATATGTCCACAGGGTGTGAAAATTGTGTGAAAATTTCAAGTCAAATGGACATTGCATGGCCAAGTAATGAGCGAAAATGCAAAGTGATATTCATCACTAACTTACTGCACTCACTTTGTACACGGTTCCAAAACTCAACCTGAGTTTTTCTTATCTGAATACTTCAATCGTACATATCTTTGTAACGAAAGGAAAAATTTGAAAAACCGAAACCGGTCCCATGATTTTATTGTTAATACGAATACAATAATGTATGAGGGATTTTGAGGATTTGGACAATGTTACTAAGTCCCTTTAATTACACCATGAACAACATTTTTACATGATGTGTTAAATAATTTTATTTTTTCGAAGCGTATGATAATAATCCCCAGGTCCAATTTGGGGGAACCAGTAAAGCTAGAAGTTCCCAGGCCATGAACGCTAATAAGACAGTGAAGCTAACACTATGTTTATTTGTTTGTATTGTCACCAGGCGAATATTCCCCTCGTATTTGTGGCTATTTTATTTATCAGCATATCATAATTATATCTGTTTTGATTGTTACCAGGCAGACACCCACATCATAAACCCGAGGCACAAAGGAACATCTCCAAATCAGATAGGTAAGTCAGTAAAAACTACTAGCACCATGACACGCGATGGTGGGAAGGAGGGAAGCATAGGATACCCCCAGTGAAGGGAACATGCCCCATTGTGGCGTAGCCAGGGTGTGTCCCAGGACTGGGGCAAGGGGGGGGGGGGGGGGGGGTTACTCTATATGGTAGAACACAATGCCATATGTTTGTTTATTTGTTCGAATGACATGAGTGCGCGCCAGGGGGTAGGTAGTATTTCAACAGAGGGGCAATGTCCCACATGGCACCCCCCTAATCTACGCCACGTACCGAGAGTAGGTGACCCCCTATGAAGGATCCGTGTTCAAAATAATTGTTCTACCCCCAGGGCCAACGAGTTATGAATCGCTTTTGTAACGAGTTTTCATTCAAACGTTCGTTTGTGAAAGAAGAAGTTAATTCTCTTTTAAAAGTTTTGGAAAATAATCGATATGTTTACTTCTCTCGGTACAATGAAAATATCATGTGTGTACAATGTCAACGAAATTGTCCATTGTGGGGAATATAAGTACTCACCTCAATAGGATACTGTGTACATTACACCATGGTAACCAGTACACAACCAGGGACATTAGTAATCGAATTCTAAAGTAGTAGTATTTGAATGCTGTGAATCATGTGCTTAATTGTCCTGATCGAATACCTCCTACAATCAGGCACCGAAAGAGGGCTAGTCCTCCACTCAACATTGACACTGGAGGAGGGCTGGGGTTGCATTGTTGCAATCGAGCTGTTGGGATCCAGTGATGCGGGGATGGATACCATTTTCATCAATCACTCGATCAATCAATCAATCATTATATATATCAATCAGTCTTTCGTGCTTTAGACCGTTCTGAACATGCAGTTGGTATCTTCCTGGACTTCTCCTTACGGGTATAGACGGCAATATGTTTCTTTGAATGGTTTTTACGCATCCTTTCAAGAAGTCCGATGTGGTGTCCCACAAGGCAGTCTCGTTGGTCTGCTCTTATTTATTATTTATATAAATGATTTTCATTATCTTCTAAAGCTTTATCATTTGTATTTTATTGCAGATGACTCGAGTCTCTCTTTTTCTCATCCTGACCCTAACGACCTTCTTATAATTGTGAATAATGAATTAAACCAAGTTATGATGTGGATGAGAGCTAATAAATTATCTTTGAATTCAGATAAACCTAACTATATGTTATTTAGTAATTTGCTAAAAGATCTTTCAGGTGATATTGTTTTCGACAATACTGTTCTTGTCAAAGTTTATAATACTAAATTTGTGGGTTTATTAGTGGATGATAAATTGTCTTGAAAATTTAAAATGTAAAATACTTTCACGCAATTCTGTCCCAGAAGATACTCTATCACTCATATATTATACATTGATTTTTACACATTTAAATTATGGTATTGTTGCGTGGGGTAACGCAGCAAAAGTACATTTAGATAGATTGTTAATGTTTTAAAAAAGGCAATACGCATAATAACAAACTCTCCTTTCTTGGCGCACACAAACAAGTTATTTTATGGAAAGCAAATGTTAAAAATTAATGACTTGTATTCGTATAATTTAAGCCAATTTATGTTGTTCTAGAATTCACGTGAACTGCCTTTAATTTTGCTGGAGAAATGTATTACGAACAATTTTATGCATACATACTCAACTATAGATAGGCTAATCTTTTTAATTTACCCCTTCATAGACCCGTTCTTGCTAACATAACTGTCTTATATTGGCATTTACCGTGCCATATCTAATCCTCTATTTTATCTGCATGTCCATTCCTCACAACCTCTATGCAGACTGCTGAGCATCGAATGTTGTGTGTCTCGTCCTGTCCTGTATTTGTTTTATGTTTTTAGTTTTAGTTTGTTTTTTTTTCGCATTTTCCCGGAGGCCTATGGCCCACTATAGCTCTGCTTTTTACATAGGACTCCTCGGCACTTTTCGTTTGATTAATTATATCTTTGATTACAACAATGCTGTAGATATTTAATTTTGATTAATTTTGTATTTTGTATACATTTGTTCATTGTATAATACAATATTTGATTTTGTAAATTTGTTCATAGCTTTGTACTTTGTATATAATTATTAATTATGTTGAAACAGTGTGTAAATAAATATATATCAAATATAAAATGTATATCAAATCAATCAATTAATCCATCCATCACTCAATCAATCAATACATACATAAATACATACATAAATCAATCAATCAGTCAATCAATTAATCAATAATCAATAAAAAAAACAATCAATCAATCAATGTATATCAATCGATCAACCGATCAATCAATCAATCAATCAATCAATCAATCAATCAATCAATCAATCAATCAATCAATAAATCAATCATTCAATAAATCAATCAGTCAATAAAATCAAAATTGATACACAAATATCAAACGTTTACTCCTCTACTTGTTCTTTCAGAAATAAAGTTGGGACGTCACCAACCCGCCATGGGTTATTGGCAGTGTACCCGTTCAGCCGGGTTCATCGCTCTTCTCTTCTGCAGTGTCTCCCTTCTGCATTACGGTGTCTCAGGTAAGGTTTTGGGAAACTGCTGTATATATAATTTACAATATATGTTTGTTGTTAGATATATGAATGATATATTTAAATTTTGGGTCAGTAATAATGCTTTTGATCAATGTCCTAAAGAATCTACTGAGCTATAGCTTGAATGATATTTAGAATAATATTTGAAAGTCAGAGAAGAGAAAAAGAAAAGTAGGAACAAACTTTCCTCCCTTAGCTCTTCCTTTATTTAAATAATTGTAAAGAATAATCATAAATGATTGAAAAGGAAGAATAGTAGCGTAGCTTAATAAGCAATTTTCCCCTTAGCTCCTCATTTATGATTAATCTTTGAAATTATTTGATTGTATATATGTATTAACTAATACTTGAACCACTTTATTGTGATCCAGCTGAGGCTTGCATTGTTTGTAAATCAATTGAGTACAAAGGGACGAGAAATTGGCTCGCCAATGACTTGAATTTGGATCTGTCTTCATTCACGAAGTCTATGTGGCCTAGTTGGGAAGGCGTCGGCGTTCAAAGCCGGAGACCCGGGTTCGGGTCCTGGTGGAGACAGTTTTTTTTCTCGACCCGTGCCTTTTTTTTTCATTTCGAGGAGCTAAGGGAGGGACATTGCTTATTAAGCATGTTAAAGGTGGTTCGGACTCGGAAATCAGATGCGCGGCGCCATTTTGCGAACTTCCTGCGCACGGTGCGTACTACATACTGCATCAGTGTTGTGCAGTGCGCACAAACTTGCCTAGTTCACCTGCGGTGTAATATACCCACGCTTGACCATCATTAAGCTTCTTCTTCTTCTTCAGGCTTCTTCACTCCACTGCAGGAGGAAGGCCTCTTCACCAATTTTCCATTTTTTTCTATCTTGAGCTATTCTCTGCCAAACAATACCATTTTGTGCTGTTAAATCATCCCTCCATCTTCCGCTTTGTCTTCCTCTTTTTCTGGTTAGGTGTCTAGGAGTCCAAACTGTTTTGCGTGTCCATCTGTTGTCATACCTCCTGGCTGGGTGTCCTGCCCATCTCCATTTCTTTGATTTGATGGTCAATATTATATCCTGCACCCCTGATTTCTGTCTTAGGTCTATATTTGTCATCCTGTCCTTCTTTGTTACACCTATTTTTTCAATGCAAAAGTAGGAGTGAGACAGAACAGGGAGGAGAAAGGTGTAGGCCCATATGGAATTGGGGAACGGAATGATAGAGGAGAAAGGCTGCTAGACTTTGCTGCAGGCAGGCACCTTATCATTGGAAATACACTTTTTAAGTAATCTAAGAGTAGATATTGGACGTGGGAGAGCCCCAATGCAACAACACATAACCTCATTGATTACATCATAAGTGATAGAAGGGATATACTAATGGATGTAGCAACAGTCCCCAAAGTGGACATAGGAAGTGATCACCAATTAGTGAGAGCCAAAGTGAGGATAGATAAGAAACTGGAAAGGCTGAAGATGCTGAAAAACCAAGGAAAAGAAGAATATACATAAAGAAGCTGTCAGATCATAAGCAGGAGTTCAGTTTAGAACTAAAGAATCGATTCGCCCCATTACTGGATCTAGTGATGGACCAGCCAGCGAGTGACACATATGACCAATATGTCCAGGGAACACTGGATATAGCAGAGAAACTATAGCAAAGAGTGTACCAACACAGACAACAGTAGACAACGCAGAGACGAAGGAAATCAGAAAGCTGAACGACAGGAGGAAAGTACTCAAACCACACAGACAAGATTCACCTCGACATCAAGTGGAGTACACAGAACTCAACAAGACAATGCGTAATAGAAGACGATAGCTGAAGAGAAAGCACCGAAAAAAGCTAGTACAGGAGGTCCTGGAAAAACATAAAGGCCCAAAGATCATAAATAGGAAACTGCAAGGAGGAAGACAACTCATGTACATCATGAAAGACACTAATGGAACAGAAATAAGTGCCAAACATCAGATCAATGAAATAGTCAGAGATTTGTATAGCTCTCTATACAGTATTGATCAACCAAATTGGAGATCAGGAGGAGATTGGTCAAGTAGATCAGAGGATGTGCCACCTATCCTACCAGAAGAAGTCAAACAGGCCCTAAGGAAAATGAAAAAGAGGAAGGCCCCTGGAGAGGACCAATTAACATCAGATATGTTTAGCCTCGGGGATGAAGAGACCATTACAGTAATTACTGCTCTATTTAATGAGATCTTGCCGGAGGAAGAAATACCCTCTCAGTGGAACGAGTCAAAAAATCATTCTCATATTCAAGAAAGGAGACAGGAAAGATATAAAGAACTACAGGCCTACCAGCTTACTACCTCACCTCTACAAGATTTTTAGCAGAGAAATTCTTGCCCGCATAGAAAAGCAGCTCGAAGACAACCAACCAAGAGAGCAATTGAGCAGGCTTTAGACCAGGCTTCCGGACTTCCGACCACCTGCATGTACTAAGCCAAATGATTGAAAAGTCAAAGGAATACCAGTTTGACTTATGTTTAGGTTTTGTGGACTATGAAAAAGCCTTCGACAGACTAGACCACCAGTCACTTCTGGCTGCCTTAAAAAAGCAAAACATCGACGAGAAGTATATACAAATCATCAAAGTAATATACAAAGAGCCTACAGCACGAATTCACTTGAATGTCACCATCACCGACTCAATTAAAATCCTAAGAGGTGTCAGACAAGGAGACCCTATGTCACCAAAGCTATTCACTGCAGCTCTGGAGGAAGCATTCAGGAATATCGACTGGAGCGACAAAGGAATCCTAGTAGACGGGGAATATCTCACCCATCTCAGATTCGCCGACGATATCCTCATCCTAAGCCACACCCCTGAGGAGCTACAGGAAATGATCCATGATCTTGCAGAGGAAAGTAGCAAAGCAGGCCTCAACATGAACATAAAGAAAACAAAAGTCATGATGAGTAACAACAACAAAAAACTCCAAAGTAACTGTGCTGCATGGGAAAAGATTTAGAAACAATGACACTGGCGAGGAAATAAAGAGAAGAATCCAGATGGGTTGGGCAAAGTTTGGCTCACTCAGCTACATCTTTCGAGACTCAACTCTTCCCATCTCCATGAAGAGGCAGGTATTTGACCAGTGTATCATACCTGCTCTCTCATATGGAGCTGAAACCTGGACAACCACGAAACGTTTGGAGAAAAGATTTAGAGTGACAGAACGGGCTATGGAAAGAATAATGATAGGTGTAACAAAGAAGGACAGGATGACAAATATAGACCTAAGACAACAATTAGGGGTGCAGGATATAATATTGACCATCAAATCAAAGAAATGGAGATGGGCAGGACACCTAGCCAGGAGGTATGACAACAGAGGCTTTAGACCAGGCTTCCGTACTTCCGACCACCTGCATGTACTAAGCCAAATGATTGAAAAGTCAAAAGAATACAAGTTTGACTTATGTTTAGGTTTTGTGGATTATGAATAGGCCTTCGATATACTAGACCACCAGTCACTTCGACTCGGGCAATATGAATCTAGTTCAGGCAATATTTGCCGTGTCGCCCTCAAGGCCAGTCAATATTCTTTAATTATTTGTTCATGATATCTTCTTTGGAGATCTGTAGGCTTAAAACTTAAAAACGTCTTTGCATTTATATCAAATCTCTTTTTTCCAGCTGATGACAAGCACGACATCGGTGAAAAAAGACCTTCGATGTCGGCTCGGGAAGACGACCTCCCTGACAACAAAGTGATTGTCATTGAAGAGATAACAGGTATCCTATTGTGTTTTTTGTTTGATTTGCCTGTGCTATAGCCTTATTATGCAAGCCGTTGTAAGATTTCATCATTATTTCATTATAACATAATGTCTAACAAATAACAAGATCGACTATTGTTCCACAGTTAATGGCACACTTTTGTTCATTATTTCTTTTTATACCAATAAACCTTTTGTTTTAAAAATGCAAAATCTACTTTGTATTATTTGTATTTTGTATTATTGTTTTGAAAAAGTGTGGACATATATAATACAAATCAATCAAATCGAATATGATGTTTACTAACATGTTTAATTGTTATTAATCGCCTTTTCAAAAACAAAATTCTTGGCAGATGAGAAGTTTTACACGCAGAAGTTTTCAGTGGCGATATTCACGTGCGATGACGGCGAGAAGATCGAACAAACTCGCGTGTGCGATTACGAGCCCGATTGCTCCGACGGGTCGGACGAGGAAGACTGCTACGATGGTGAGTCTCGAACCTCTAACCCATTATCTTGCAGCTCCGCGTGATTAACATGCAGAGACAATGAAAACGGTGTTGCATTTCACTCGTGTTTTTCTTAAATAATGTATTGTTTGTTATCTATTTATATATTTCATTTATTTAATTATTTGTTAATACATATCTATTTATTAATTAATGTAGTTATTGATTTCGTCTTAATCAAAAGAGGGTAGCCCCATCAGTGAATTAAAACTGATTTCCAAGGGGCCCTGTGTTCAAGTGAAAATGTACAATAGTTACAATTGCAGAAAATACATTATACAGAATTAACAAAAATAACACATTTCTAAGAACCATCATAAAGAAACATACTGCATTTATTTTGATTCACAATGATCACTGCACATGATAGCAGGACAAAAGTATAAACCTGTTCAATTGTTTTTTTTATGCTTGAGAAACAACACTAATATACTACAATGGTGATTGGTGGTTAAAAACGTGATATTAATCATAGAAAAAAAGAGATACACTCGAATCATTTAGTAGGTCCATGATCGAATTAACAACCAAATTATGCGATGTTATGACTGTAATCCACAAAGGAGGTTGATCTAAGCCATTTTGCAAACCATGGTTTAGAACAGGATATAAAACTATGGAGTAAACATATATCTTTATTAATTATTTCCTCTTTGTGATTGTCTACCAGCGGCACTTTAAAATACGGTTTACATCAACTTTCTTCGTGGAGTATAGCGTGTGTATGCTTATGCGTACATCGTTATATTATAGGGGCTTGAGTGAGATCATGTATTTTACTTGAAAACGTGATTTATCATTTTGTAGTGAATATGAAATAGAAAAGCAAATTATTTGCTCATTGTTCATTCATGATGACATTCGCATTAATCATCACTCTTCATGAGAAAGGTATTTGTATTCAAGTTGTATTGATCAGTTGTATACAAATATTATATTTTCTTTATCGATTGCAGGTTGGCTACCCAACAAACAAGGGCAGAGATGTGAGTACATTATTGGGGAATTGTTTTCAAAATATCATTATATCATTATATTGTATAATCTATCATTATTACTATGATACAGCGCGGTAAAACCATGTAAATGAAGCTTTTATTATTATCATTATTATTATCAGATTACTGTAATTATTAACTTAAACTTAATATTATCTTGAATTGCGCTTCGCATTTTCGCTTATTACTAGATCATATGACATGAATTAACCATTGAATTTTCACCCATCACTCAATGGACATATAAGATCACAGAAATACACATTGTATCAACTCTTTGTAGGTTTGTGCACATGTCAACAAAGTTAAAACATGCAGATAATTTGCAAGCTTTTTCATTATATCTTTGTCCAACAGATGCCCGAGCTGCACCTGGAGCAGGCCCAACGACAACAGGTAAGCGTGGAACAATTTTCTAATTTATTAAAACAAATTATTATTTATATATCTATATATTTACTCATCTATCTGTCTCTTTATCTATCTATTTGTATTGATTAATTAATTATTTAATTATTTGATTATTCATTTATTAATTAATAATGATTGCAATGTACATATTATGTATCCATTATTTGCAACCATGATCTAAACAAAACATATTTGAATACAGACAATTACTCAAAATATATTGTTTATAGTGATCATATTTAATTAAACAATGTAATGAATGAATGAAATGATGCTTTTTATTGGTATCAGTGTGACAATATATGTATAAGAAAATGGACGGGAAAACTTATAGTATAGTAAACCTAATTTGTTTCCCTCTGAGAACAGAACTTTACTACTACTACTACTACTCGGCGGACTCGTATAAAGTTGAGTTCATATGTCTCCTTCTTTTAGCTGGACATTGGAGTCTCATGCAGATCCCATTCGAGATTATTTAAACTAGCCGTTTAACCATGTTTTAAAAGTAATTCTGTATAAATAATGTTTTTTGGTCCAATAGAGGCATATGGTTCTGGTTCTGGATCCGGGGAAGGCCAAACAACATTAGGAGGTATGTGTGGATTCTTTTTCTGTTTGAAAATATCTAACCATAATATCGATTTTACCGTCCATTTTCCTACTTTTTTTTATTAAAGTTTTGTCACGAGAAACCTGACATGTGCCAATGCTAATTTCAATTTCGTCTTTGGTCGATCAATTTCACCAAAAGTCCACGCAATTTAGTTAGTTGTCACGCATATTGTCACTAATTCAAATTCGTCGGTCACAGTTGCTGAACACGTAATAGCGGAAGCGATTTCGTCGTTTGGCGTTTAATTTGGTTAAAGCTCGATTGATTAGAAATGGACGGGAAAACCTATATGATAAATATGAAAAGTAAACAAATTAAATCAAGAAAGTTAGCACATACAACTGCAGCAGTATTTGAGACGAATTCAAATCGAACATTGACGAAAATGTGCGCAAAAAGACGAATTTGCTTTCACGTATTCAGCAACTGCGACCGACGAATTTGAATTGCAATTGACGGCAATGTGCGACAAAATAATGAATACATTGAGTGAACTTTTTCTGTGAAATTGATCGACGAAAGACGAAATTAAAGTTGGAATTAGCACATTCCAGGCTCCTCGGGACTAAATTGTAGAGATAATTTATAACAATTGAATGACAAAAGTTTAAAATTGGACGGGAAAAACTTATTCTTATCTTTTAGTATTAAGCATAATATATGTATATAGTTACTAAAATTAACATTATTTGTTGTCATTTCCTTATGCAAAATAATGTCCTTGATTTTATATAACTATGCTAAATAAATTAAAGAGCATACTTACGTTTAAAGGGTACCACCACCCAAAATCAATATTCTTTTGTTTACAAGGTGACATTTTGAGTAGTCCATTCCACTGAAAAGTTCAGAAAATAGGTTTTCAGAAGAAGAAAAAATCATTGGAAAAACTATCACCATACTATAACATGTGTTCAGGGTCTGCGTGCAAAGACTACCATTTGTCTAGGACGAATGCATTGTCCGTGATTCTCAGAATCGAATTGGCGCACTCCCATATGTATGGCGCGTTCGGAACCATGATAAATGAATGGTTCCGTAAGTGGTGGTTGTTTGCAAAATGTTGGGTATCTATTTGATATCACACAACGGTACTAAAACATATAATTATGTGTTGTTCTTTCTTTGCCTGGTGGTCCCCTCTAAACTATTGCTACAGTGGACGTTATACTCAAAATGTGCAGTTTCATAGATCGTTATGATTTAGTTTTTGTTTATCTTTTAAAGTAAAAACTGTATGTTCCAGTATCCTTATAGAGTTATACAGCTAACAGCTATAATTTGATAATACACAATTTCCCTTTAAACATCCAGGTACAACAGCCTACACATATACGACTGCTGAAGGTAAAGTTTCCTTTAAAGGGATCTAGTAACTTTGTTGACATGTGCAAAAAGTGATGAAGAGTTGATGCAATGTATAGTGTTGTTATCTCATATGTCAACAGGGTATTGTGTGAAAATTTCAAGTCAAATGGACATTGCATGGCCAAGTAATGAGCGAAAATGCAAAGTGATATTGGGTGATATTCACTAACTCACTGCATTCACTTTGTACAGGGATGAAAAACTCGCCCGGAGTTTTTCTTATCTGAATACTTCAATCGTACATATCTTTGTAACGAAAGGGAAATTTGAAAAACCGAAACCTGTCCCATGATTTTATTATTAATACGAATACAACAAGGTATGAGGGAACCGCTAGATCAAAAATTTTATTTTGAGGATTTGGACAATGTTACTAAGTCCCTTTAAAATGAACACCTCTGCTTGTTTCTTTTTATTATGCAAAATAAATTCCATGATTTTATATACAATTATGCTCAATAAATTAAAGAACATAATGACGTTTATAGGTACTACTATTTTGTCCAGCGTGCGTTATCAATTGCATTTACCTTAATTGTAACGATTTTGTTACTCTTTTCTTTGAAAGTAAGAGTAACATTTGTATGTTCTAGTATGATACTATGTAAAACAATTCATATTATGCAGTTATGACACTTACAATTCATTATAACATCTCGATCATCGATAAATTTCCTTAAAATTATCCTTATTTATTGTCTTTTAATATATAAATGGGCTTTTCCACGATGTAACTCGCGTTACATCTGTTGGTACACTAACTACTTCATTGTGATGTAACTTCAGTATTTTATGGAACTGTAGGCTGATTATATCCCCAAGGACTATTGAAAGATATGCACTAACGAGACACCACAAAAAGGACCAACAGAGCTACCTTTGGGCAATAGGAATATATAAGGAAACTACCAGATATAAGATCACAACATTACACATTGTATCAACCATTCTTCACTTTTTGCACATGTCAGCACAGTAACTAGATCCCTTTGAATATGTATAGTGCTTTTAAAAGTCTAACACATTTGTATGTATCTGCATGTTATATAAATTAATAAACGTTTCAATTTACCACTGCCCTCAGCAAATACAACTGACTCCACTACTACCCCTCCAGCAAATACAACTGACTCCACTACTACCCCTTCAGCAAATACAAATGACTCCACCACTACCCCTTCAGCAAATACAACGGACTCCACTACTACCCCTCCAGCAAATACAACTGACTCCACTACTACCCCTTCAGCAAATACAACTGACTCCACTACTACCCTTCCAGCAAATACAACTGACTCCACTACTACCCCTTCAGCAAATACAAATGACTCCACTACTACCCCTTCAGCAAATACAACTGACTCCACTACTACCCCTCCAGCAAATACAACGGACTCCACTACTACCCCTTCAGCAAATACAAATGACTCCACTACTACCCCTTCAGCAAATACAAATGACTCCACTACTACCCCTTCAGCAAATACAACTGACTCCACTACTACCCCTCCAGCAAATACAACGGACTCCACTACTACCCCTCCAGCAAATACAACTGACTCCACAACTACCCCTCCAGCAAATACAACTGACTCCACTACTACCCCTCCAGCAAATGCAACTGACTCTAC
Organism: Echinarachnius parma; assembly: GCA_037951105.1. NCBI lineage: Eukaryota > Metazoa > Echinodermata > Echinoidea > Clypeasteroida > Echinarachniidae > Echinarachnius > Echinarachnius parma. The sequence goes on from JBAMJV010009721.1 coordinate 27,729, forward strand.
TACTACCCCTCCAGCAAATACAACTGACTCCACAAATACCCCTCCAGCAAATGCAACTGACGCCACAACACCCCCTACTACCCCCTCTGCTTCCCCTTCACCCCCTACTACTACCTCCACAGTAGCGACAACGACGCCAATTGGTAAATCGCATTCTAAATCAAACTACGATAATTTTATTCATGAGAAAGGTAATTTTTGTTCTCAATTTGTTTTGAATATGTTTGTGAAGCTAACGATGTAATCTCCATATAGGTGATACTGGGCCCACCAGGGTTTCCCAGGTAATGGGTTATAATTGTATATAATCACTTTCAAGCCAGATGTTATTTTCCCTGCTACAGGGAAGAGCATTAATTCTGTCATTAGTAGTCGTATTCTTACTCCAGCTAGGGTATCAACGATATCGAACAAAACATTTGTTCACTCAGCCTTTTGCTTCTAGCACCCATCACTCGTAATGACGTATAAACCGCTTTTGTTGCGTCTACTGCTATAGCAGGCAACCGTTGTGCAACCTGCCTTTGCTGAGACCGTTATCACCTCATTGTAATTTTTGTTTAACTTGGCAGCCTCCACTGGGTAGTGAAAGCAGGGTCCACTGAGTGGTAAAAATAACTAGTAATGGAAATACTCGTCTATAATAGGATATATACGAATAGAAGTGAAAGGATTTAATGCGCTCTCATTAGTTCCAGTATGTCGCTAAACAAAAGCCAGCAATTTTTAGCTTTAATTGTGTTTTTTCGATGATCATCAAAGCAAAGCTTCAAATTAAGTTTTAGTCCCTGCAACGTAATTATCTCTCTATCCTTTGCTACATGTTGTTTAACTTGATTCCTTTGTTATTATCATTTGCAGCCCCGCCTCCCCCCACCACTACCCAGGCACAAACTGCTACCCAGGCACAAACTACTACCCAGGCACAAACTACTGTCCAGGCACAAACTACTGCCCAGGCACAAACTACTACCTTGGCACCAACTACTACCTTGGTAACTACTACTACCGTGCCAGTTGGTAAGTATATAAATATATAATATAAATATAACTCTTATACCAGTCAATTTATATGTAGCATTTACTTGCTTATAATACACTGTTGCTCATAAAGTTGGAATATTTTTGTTTAGATCCAACTTCATTCTTTTTGTGTTTGTTGCGCCTAATGAATCATTGTAGACTAAATATAATGATTATATAATGTGTCTAAACTACCAATGTACAATAAATGATTCCATAAATTTGCATTACTTAATTAAGCCTTTTGTTTTGAGCTTTGAAAGGCATGACCTTTGATGATTGGCCCCTTTCCCTTTCCATAGCGTATGTCCAAAAAGTCATCGTTATGGGTAATTTCTCAGAGATGGCTGTAAAACTTTCAACCAAAATTGGCACAGAGGCTAACTATAGGCCATACTCCGTCCAACGACATTGGCTACACGCCAAACGATGCTTTTGCTCCACCGGGAAGGGGTGTGAACAATCAATGTCCACTATTTCGTTGGAACATCGCAGGTTACGGTCATCGAGAGGAGGGTAAATTAAAGCCACGGGAATCTCTAGGACGTCCACGATTGACCACCATGATAGATGATCGCAAATTGCTTAACCTGTGCCATAGGAACCTGAAATGCGAAAAAGGAGCCGTCGCCGTCTATGAAGAAGACACAATGGAATCAACGCCTTCCGCCAAACTGTATCAGAGATCACTCTTACATGGTCACCGAGCAAGACAAACTATCAAGTGTCCACTCCAAACCATGCAACCAAGATTTACCGGACGTCCCTGGACTAGGGAGTACAGATGATCGCCGCGTGGACACTCGTGATATGTCATCTTAATGAGTACGAGCCATACCACCATTGTGCCGACACAACCTCAAGTCGTTTTGTGAATGCATAAATCTTGGAGTTTCTCGCCACGTAATCGACGAACCCTTTGACCTCCATCTGTTCGGTCAAAGATGCTATGGCTCGTACCCATTAAGATGACATATCTGGGTGTCCACGCGGCAATCTCCTGTACTCCCTAGTCCAGGGACGCCCGGTAAATCTTGGGTGCATGGTTTGGAGTGGACACTTGGTAGTTTGTCTTGCTCGGTGATCATGTTAGAGCGATCTCTGATGTACAGTTTGGTGGAAGGCGTTGATTCCATAGTGTCTTCTTCATAGACGACGAAGGCTCCTTTTTGGCATTTCCGGTTCCTACGGCACAGGTTAACCCTAATAGGGCCAGGGGGGCCATAATGGCCCCCCTCCGCGATTTTTGTTATTGCTCCAAAACGCTGTAAGATGACGCGCCGCTGCTCCGTGACATTTTTCTTTCGGGTCTTGCGCACATTTTAAAACAAAAATTTCGAAAATCGGACATACCGTTACAAAGTAACGTGATCTTTTGTCTATGCATGTCAGCCCGAAAATCGCTCAATTTCGTGATTTGTGTACAAAACATATGGAAATATCAATTTTCGTAAAATGAGGTTTATCATTGGTTATTCAGTGTTGTTTACATTTATATGTTGAAATACTTAAAGGGGTAGTTTAGTTTTGGTAAGGCTGAACTTTAGTAGCCAAAACCTGCACAGTTACATTATAAACTAATAATAATTACTCCACCATGCTCGAAAGATATACAAAATTACAAACGACTAAGTAAAAAGCCTGTTATCATTCAAAAAGAGCCATTAAAACACAAGAGGGCGCTTTTTAAAAAGGCATTGGTTTCCACCATTTTTCATACAAAATTATGCATGCGATGTTTTATTGATATAATGATTAAATAGCCAGTTCATCAACAACTATTTTAAAAACGCTTTTGAAAAATTTTGAAAAAGTGCAAGCATTTTTTTTTTTTCTTCTAAAAATCATCTAATTATTTGGGCCCCAAATAATTATAAGATCAGATATATTTATTGATATTTCAGCCGTTTCTGGGTCGATTTTGACCAAATAAAGTTTATTCTGCCATTAAAATTGTATGTTCTCTCAAATTCGACACTCAGTTTTGCATTACCTCACAAAAAAATTGTGATGTGCAGCGCCCTCTCTACCAAAACTAAACTACCCCTTTAAGTTATAGTTAGAAATAAAATAAACAACAAAAACAATAAAATACATAAGTTTAAAAAAACAAAGAAATACATAATAAATTATCAAAACAATAGAAAACATAAGGAAGAACCGGGCTCTTCCTATTTTTTTTGTCGTATTATTATTCCACATGCTCTGAAGAATATATGTAGTGAAAACCAGAGTTTAATTATGAATAATATATGATTTATGGGTAAAAATATGAATTTCATGACTTATTTGCATAAATTACCATAAATATGCAAATTAATGAATTTTTCTAATTTTAAAAAAATTACCATTGTATTCTATACACTTCACTTATCATGCGTGCACATTTTCACGGCGATCGGCCGCTCCGCGGCCGAGATCTTAGGGGGGGGGGCATAATGGCCCCCCCCCCCCCCCCGGCCTGCTGAAGACCTCAAATTAGCCCGGCCCTTTTAGGGTTAAGCAATTTGCGATCATCTATCCTGGTGGTCAATCGTGGATGTCCTATAGATTCTAGTGGCTTTAACTGACCCTCCTCTCGATGACGTCTGAGGATTTTACAGACCGTAACCTGCGATGTTCCAACGAAATAGTGGACATTGATTGTTGACACCCCTTCCTGGTGGAGCAAAAGCATCGTTTGGCATGTAGCCAATGTCGTTGGACGGAGTATGGCCTAGAGAGCCTCTGTGCCAATTTTGGTTGAAAATTGTACAGCCAACTCTGAGAGATGACCCATAATGATGACTTGTTGGTAATACGCTTTGGAGAGGGTATTACAATCAAAGGTCATGCCTTTCAAAGCTCAAAACAAAAGGCTAAATTAATTAATGCAATCATTTATGGTACATTTGTAGTTTTGGCACATTATATTATCATTATATTTAGTCTAAAATGATTCATTAGGCGCAAAAAACAGGAAAAGGAATGAAGTTGGATCTTTAAAAAAATATATTCAAACTTGTTTGTGTTCATGTTTGTCTATTCATTTCACGAAAGAGCCTCTGTATATAGGCACATTACAAACCTTTACTAGTGCAAGATGTAGACATATACCAAACCGTCCAACGTATGTTCGGCAGATCATCCACATTTCACCTACACTATTGTGTCGTCTTTAAATCGTATATAATTCCATCGTGCATGTCGTGACGTTGGGTCGAAATATTTTATTCTTTAAATATCATTATTACGGAGATGCAAATAAATCCTGCAAACGCACTTCTATTAGAATACTTATAATAGTTATGACGACGTACCTGTTTAGGGAGTTTTGCAAATCTAGAACGTGAGCGACCACGTGATGACGGTCCCGCCCAACGTTCACACATTCCTCTTCTTCCCGCTGTCTAGTTTATGATAACGACGTGCATATTCTATCTATTTGGCGTCGTGCTCCGAGGTCACGATTAAGCCCACCCCCTCGTTCACCCACTATATTCGCTGATACCGTCTCAGTGGAATACAACACCCACGATTGGTCAAATCCACGTTGTACTCAACTGAGACGGTAGTAGCGATCAATGGGGGTGGGGAGGGGGGGGGGGGGGGGGGGGCTAATCGTGACGTCATTACGTAGGCCTACCAGTCCACTAGTCAACATGCAAATCGAAAAACTGGACGACTAAACTGGACGACGGAATCAGTATGCGCCGCAATTCCGCTCTCACCTTGTCTCGCCCAGTTCAAGATTCTCTGACGGCAAATCCCTATGCATTAGGACTGATATTGGGACAAGACGACGCGGTAGCGCATGCGCATCCCCTGCTTGAACCATGACGTCATCATGTCATTTTCCACTATCGTATATCCCCTTGAAACTCACTTAATGTAGACTCGTTCATAATTATTTCAACCAAATGTACATGTATGTGTTTTAATGTAATTACACAGATATCAACGAATGCATGACCAACAACCCCTGTACCATATCAACTCGTGCCACGTGCGTCAACACAGTTGGGTCTTACTACTGTCAATGCCCCCGGCAGTACACACTGAATGCAGATGGAATTAGCTGCAGTCGTAAGTTTTCTATTATGATACTATACTACTACTTCTCCTCCTCGTCCTACTACTACTACTACTACTTATACTACTACTACTACTACTACTACTACTACTACTACTACTACTACTACTACTACTACTACTACTACTACTAATACTAATACTACTACTACTACTCCTACTACTACTACTACTACTACTACTACTACTACTACTACTACTACTACTACTACTACTACTACTACTACTACTACTACCACTACCACTTCTACTACTTCTAATACTACTACTACTAATACTACTATTACCACCACCACCAATACTACTACTACTACTACTACTACTACTACTACTACTACTACTACTACTACTACTACGACTACTACTACGACTACTACTACGACTACTACTACTACTACTACTACTACTTTTACTACTACTATTACTCCTACTACTACTAAAAATAATGATTATATTGATGATAATAATAATAACGTTTTTGCTAGTTGACGGGAGTTAGTACAGGACCAAATACAGAGAGCCGGGGATCTGGTAACATTGTCCAAATCCACAAAAAACTTATACTTAGAACTGTAGTGGTTCTTTCATACCTCATTGTTAATTTCGCTTTTTTCGATTTTCCCTTTCGTAAAACATATATATATGCGATTGACGCGTTCTGATTTTTAATTATCGACTGGAGAGTTATAAATGTGTACATAGTCAGTGCAATGAATTAGCATCGAACATATCTTTGCATTTTCGCTTATAACTTTGCCATATACAGTAGCATTCATTTAACCTAAAAACAAATTACTTAGTGGACATACAGATCACAAAAAACTTCAACATTTTATCAACCATTCATCACTTTTTGCACATAAGCAACAGTTTTAAGTAGATCCCTGTCTTATGTCCTTACCTCGAGATCGAAGCCTACGTACGTACCCACTAGAGACCTGCAGACATAAATCATTAGTTACGCAACTCATGTGGAATCGCTTTAACCCATTCCCGTCGAGATTCTGAAATCTCTATAGACATTGTATATAACCCACTAGGTTCCCATTAGACATGAGTTAACATTAACAAGACATGGATGCACCGATATGCACTTATAACTTCCGGTCTACAGGGTGGCCCCAAAAAAACGGAACGGGGCACTTCCCAAAATAAAGTAACACATGTATTATGTCCATCGGATAGAGTGTCTTTTCAAATGAACAACGATACCAAGAACAGTCAATATGGTCGTGTAGTTTTTGTTTTAGGGCCCTGTGAGTGACACCATGTCAGGTTCTCTTTTTTGTCAATTTGTATTGAGCCAGCGCTTGATGAATTGCACGAACCGCCGTTCATATCGTTGAGCATCGCGCACTATTGTTAGTGTGCACTCAGCCGTGTGCCGAGAGAATGGGCCTGGTCCAAGGAGTGCGGTTAAACTGGCATTGACTAGGTCGAAATCGACATAAATCGGCACCTGACATGGTCTCACTCACTGCGTCCTTAAACAAAAACGACCTGACCAAAATTACTGTTCTTGGTATCGTTTTGCATTGGAAAAGACACCCTATCCGATGAACATAAACATTGTGGTATTATATTTTGGGAAGTGCCCCGTTCCGTTTTTTTGGGGCCACCCTGTATAACTAAGCGAGTTGAGTAAAAGTTCAGGTACGCCTGGTGTAAAAGTTCAGGTACGCCTGAATCTAGTACCCGCGGAGACTTGTAATCGTAGTTTTTTGCGTTCATTTCGATTGTATTAAAACCGGGTTGATTAAATTCGCGTAAGTATTCCTTTATATACATGAAGTGCCTCTCTATAAGTTTAACGGTTAAATGTCACCAATTCACTCCCCCAGGGTTCTGCACGTGGCGCACTAACTCACCTTCGCCATATCGGGTGAGATGCAATGGCGTCAGCACTTTTACACACGGCACTCTTCTGACCTCGATCTGCACATGTCAAGTGGATTCCGCTTCCGGGACGATGTACGCTGCAGCAACGGTGACCTGGTGATCAACGGAACCGGTGTGGCAGTCCCGCGAGGTCCCAGTTGCGACAGTTAGTATCTTAATAATAATATATAATCAATTTTACCATTCACCTTCTTGCTTCTAG